>CM031949.1:10234398-10359398 GCA_018749465.1 Paracanthobrama guichenoti | reverse complement strand
TCTCTCCTGTATGATCGTCTCTTCAGACCTTAGAACTGCACATGAGCTTCTTTTGACCTCCTGTCCTGACTGAACTCCTTCCCACAAATTGATCATAGATATTAAGTGCAAACAATAACTATAATCAAAGTGCTCAATATTCAAAGTGCAAATAGAGACCACATTTTTCTTCAAGCATGATACAGAGCTAAGAGATGGTTACAACTAGATGGCTTTTATATTGGTAGATATTCTCATGCCTCAGGGAGTCGCTTTCAAACAGCAGTAACGTATTGAAATCACGTTTGAATGTGCAGTCCCGTTTACTTTCACTTTCGCGATCGTGCGTACTCTGTGAATAGGGAGAGCATTTTAAAATATAAGTCTTCTGCTGCGCAACGAATCCTCCACCACGGTCTAGTCCATTAACATGTAACACACACTCAATGCTTCGCTAACACATAACACACTCATAACACACGCGCGTCTTCTCGTCGAGTGATCAGTGCTACGCAATATGCACGACTCAAACAGCTCGTGTTCAATGAGCTGATGGAATTGAAGCGACTGTTATGATTATCCACCTGAATTAAAAATAAAATATTTCTATTAAAAGCAAAACTAGAGTGGAGGTGTAATGTGACCGTAGCATTGGCATATTCTGTCCTAACTTCACCCTCACACTCCGTCATGAAAATATGACGCAAGACAGCTTTTCACCTTGATGAGAAATCTCATCATAGTTTAGTCTCACGAGATCTCGTCACACCCCTAATATATATATATAATATAATATGCTATGTTATGTTCTTCAAACATAGTAAACTACTTTGCTGTTCAATGGGCAGCTGATTTCTTGGGCAGTATCCTAATGGAAATTAAAACTCATAAGCACTCCCAGATGGACTTTTGTCCATGTTTTTCTACACAGTTTTTTTTTTTTGTTGTTGTTGCTTGTTTGGAATTGTTTGCATTCTTGTACTTCAAGTATGTTTCCGACTTAAAAGAATGACATTTTTCCTTAATGCTAACTTTCTTTGGAGACCTGCTACAGATTAAAGTTGTTATTTCCTCTGTTTCTCGTCAGGATTGATGTGATTCATTGTAATGCAAAACAGAACTTTCTTTGTCTGACTTCATTGCTTCATCTCTTGCTCTTTCTTCTCTCTCAGGTAAGCTGAAGGAGTGGACACTAATCCTTCACGGCACGTCTGAACACCCCAACCAAACCCAGGGTTCCCACAACTCTCGCTCCAGGATGCTAGAAATTCCTACAGCAGGCAAGGAGCTGAAAAACCCAGATTCTGTGCCAGGAGCCCCTGAGCATGAAGAGGAGGAAGAGGAGGAATATAATGGTACTCTCAGTAATACCTAAAGTTAAAAAGTTTGGGGTCAGTAAGGTTTTTTTATTTTTAATCTTTTGCTCACCAAGGCTGTATTTATTTGATCAAAAATACAGGAAAATGGTGAAATATTATTGCAACTTAAAATAACTTTTGTTTTGTAATATGTTTTAAAATATTTCTGTGATGCAATGCAGAATTTTTAAGCATCATTACGCCAGTCTTTAGTGTCACATGATCCTTCAGAAATCATTCTAATTAGTGATGACTGAAATGTTCAGGTTTGCGTCTTGAGTCAGTACTGATCCACAAGTTACTAAAGTTACTCGCTTTCAGATATGCCTGACAGTCACTCATGCTCCAAGATATTGATTTATTTTGAGCCAATGTTGCTCTAGTTATTCCAACAGTACACTCAACTGAGTACTTTCAAACAGTACACATACTTCTACAGCGATTCTCTAGTCAAGAGGTGTGTTTGACTTAAAGCGACACTGCACAGGCCGATCGGTGCATGACATCAAAGTACCGCCGAGAGCGATTAGAGAGCAGACGGCTCTGTATGCTTTAGAATTGCTCTCATGGTACTTTGATGTCATACACCAATGACCAATTGATGTCTGCGCAGGGCTGTTTCAAGTCAAACACACCTAAGAATCGGTTGCAACAGTTTTCGAATCACCACTGAACCAAGAACTGTTTTTTTCGGACACATTCTGTTTTTTTCGGACACGTTCTTTTTATGAGCTGGATCATGGTTTCTGTGAAAAGTTGATAGACTAGTTCATTCACATGTAAAACATCCACGTTCCACTGGGATGATAGAATTGGCGTTATTAAGTCATTGTGAATGACGACATTATGCGAGGACGTAAAAGAACTGGTAGAACTGTTTCAGTGACTGAAAAAACAGACTTCCCATCACTATTTCTAATATGCTGATTTGCTGCTCAAGAAACTTTTCTTATTATTGTTGAGAACATTTGTGCTGTTTAATATTTCTGTGGGAATGGTGATAAATTTTTTCAAAATTCTTTGATGAATAAAAAGTTCAAAAGAACAGCATTTATATGAAATAGAAATCTGTTCTAACATTATAAATGTCTTTACTGTCACTTTTGATCAATTTAATGCATCCATGTTAAATTAAAGTATTAATTCATTAAAAATTTGTTATGAACATTTATTATGAACTCTTCCAAAACCCAGGGGGCAGGTGATGAACAAGAAACCTTTTGTTCACTTATGGACTAAAAAGAAGTCGAATTTTAATGATAAAAACAAAACAACAGCTAGTAATAACAGATATAAGTTACATGAAATATATTTGTTTGTCATTATATTTCAGGTCCGTGTCATCATGAATGTGGAGATCAGGGCTGCGATGGGCCGGACGCTGATCATTGCCTCAACTGCATTCACTTCAGTCTGGGCAGCCTCAAAACCGGCAGGTAAAGGGGTCGTCTAGAAAGAGGAAAATTAAATTTAAACTCAGTTTAGTGTTATAGATAGTTGTGGGCAGTATGTCCAAAGCCACGGTATATGAGTATTTATTCCCCACTTAAAATATCTACTTTATAAAGGTACTTTATAAATATACTTAAGCAAAATTATAAGTAAGCATATTTAGAGAATTTACATTTATATTGTGAAATAGATTTATGCTCCGCTCATTTTTCTTCATCTCGTGTCCTCCTCATAGGACATGTGTTAGTCACTGTCCACTGGGTTACTTTGACGACGAAGACGCCCGTAGGTGTCGTCGCTGTAACAGAGGCTGTGAGAAATGTGTTGGCCGTGGACCGAACGAGTGCCGGTCTTGCCGGAGAGGTCTTTATTTCTACTCGAATGATAGTGTCTGTGTGGAAACCTGTCCCACTGGCTGCTTCCATGACGAGGGTGAGTACAACAGAGATGGGACGCCCATTGTGGTATTGCATTTATGTGTTTATATATGTGTCCAATAAATTAGGTCTTTGAAACAATTTTCATTCAGATATTGCTTGTACATTTCACAAATAATTACAAAGAAATGATAACACATTGAATTATATTATAATTATATTTCCTTGTAAAACTGTATTTCCTCCAATTATCAATAATCCTTAATGTTTGTAACAGTGGACCAACAAGAATGCCATAGGTCTGTGAATTTAAGAAAATGTCTATAACGGTGTAGAAATAAACTTTTTTTGTTTTGTTATTAAGGAGCAATATTTATACAGTTTTTTTTTTTTTTTTTTTTTACAATTATGGGGACATTTTCTATTTATTTCCATTTATTGATTTAACAGGTGCTGTTAAACCAAAGCGACCAAAGCAGACAGTCTACTAATACTCTAATGAGAGTTAGTTGACATGTTCCACCTCGAGCACCTGTGAAGACTTAATATACATATGAGCAGTTTTACAGGTTTGGAACGATGTGAGGATGATTAAATAGTGTCAGAATTATTATTTATTGCTGAAATTTTCCTTTGAAATACTGCCTATATAATCACAGAACAGAGCATGTTTGCATCAGTCAGCACTGAAGCGTAACGGCCCATGGGCGCAGCGCAAAAGAAGAGCGTTGTTTACATCTTTCTGACTAATTTTGCATTTGCATGTGGGATGTTATTGTCCCTTGTTGTTTCCATCTTGTTGATAGCAGATGCTGGGATGGAGATGAGCTCTAGTTATCTCCACAAATCAGCTTGTTGATTGAGCGTCTTTCACAGTCCGCCTGTGATGTGTACGAGGACGATGAAAGCCAGCAAAGACTTGGTTTATCACTGTTTGTGCACGCTGGCCTCGGCTGTTGAACACATGCAGAGCTATGCATGTGGAACAGATGTTGATGGGATATGTGTTTAGTGGCAGCTTTAATGGATGAAATTTGCACATACCCAAGTATGAATTGCATCCAGATACATCTAGATATTTCACTCACTGGTAATCGGTGAAAGTTAAAAGTAATATAACAACTATGAATTTGCCACTCCCCTTGTCTATCTTTCGGGCTACATTGGGAATTAAACACTAGTGCACTACCACTGGCGTACTGCAAAAAGCTTGGTGGACTAGTGGTGACAGTATTTTTGTCTTGGATAAAATTACATTTTTACTTTAGATACTGTTCTCTTTTCCTTTTATGTGCTAAAGTACAAACCCGATTCCAAAAAAGTTGGGACACTGTACAAATTGTGAATAAAAACAGAATGCAATAATGTGGAAGTTTCAAATTTCAATATTTTATTCAGAATACAACATAGATGACATATCAAATATTTAAACTGAGAAAATGTATAATTTTAAGGGAAAAATAAGTTGATTTTAAATTTCATGGCATCAACACATCTCAAAAAAGTTGGGACAAGGCCATGTTTCCCACTGTGTGGCATCCCCTCTTCTTTTTATAACAGTCTGCAAACGTCTGGGGACTGAGGAGACAAGCTGCTCAAGTTTAGGAATAGGAATGTTGTCCTGTTCTTTTGAGCAGAAAAAGCTAAGAAAATCGTGTTTTTGTCAAAGCTACATCCGGATCAGATTCAGAACGATAATCAAAATAGATGGAGTAGATTGAGTCCATAAACACCCCTAATGCTTGAACAGTATAGCTTGTCCTGGGTCATCATTTCATTCAGTAATATTAGGCAGTTTTGATATGCTGTTTAATGTTGATCATGTTATTTTACATATGCATCTGCGTACATATGATATTGCATGTTTCTGCTCCCTTTTCCTGTGTTTTGATCAGGAGATTCAGTATTCTTTCAGAAGATGTGTAATAGCGTCCCCTCCCAAATAACAGTGAAAAACAGGAAGCCGGAAATTTCCATCAATGGCGGGGAGTTAATAAAAACTACTATGGTATAATAATGATACTAAAATAATGCTAGTATGCAATTTGCATCAATAAGCATTTAAAACAGTATTATGCTACATTGCCACATTATCTGGTCACATTGTATTTAATTCAGCAGCTGGAATCCAGTTATATATATAATTTTTTTTTTTTTTTTTTTTTTTTTTTATCCACAAATGTTTGCATTTTTTTAATCTAATTTTGTGTAAAAAGCATCTTAACTTTGTCAATCTAATCAATGAATAAGTCTAATCAGTCTAATCAAATGAATAAAATCTCAGATATTGCTTCTAATTCAAGCATCACTAATGTGAGCTGAGAGGATTGCATTGTGGGAAATAGTACCCGGTGCAGTGTGATCTGGTATGCTGCACATTTTAACACAAACATGGTAGGGTGACTCTTACAACTTACCAAAGAACCAATGGTCTGTGGACATCGACGTGGCCAGGAAACAGGTTTCCAGACATTTATATGCAAATGATTTTGACGCCGGGAAAATACATAAAGCAAAGCCTGTGTATGCTTTATGCTAGACAACACTATAAATACAATATAGGTCTAAATCCAGATGATAACTTGTATCATTGTTATATCGTTATATCGCCCATCCCTAGAACTTGTTAAAGCACCAAGGCATTATAGACATAACATTATGACCTTATATAAAGCTGCTTGGAAGCACCAATAAATTTGACTTGACTTGATGCTTGATCGAACTTCAAGATGGGATAAAAGTGACTAGGACATCAATTGATATTCTAGTAGTTTCTCTATATTTTGTAGACACTTTTAAAGTTATGTGAATAACTATCAGCTGTTACCGTCATGCAGACAATACAGAGTTACACAGTGTAAACAGAATCTATTTAAAAACTCCTTTGTGCTCATATTTATTGATCTATCTAAACTTGCTTTGTAAGGAAAACGGGGTTTGTCTAACATTGATACTGTGAACTTACCGGTGGTCCTTTGCAGAGATTAACAGAATTTTATGAGCAGGAGTATTATGAGTGATGATGCACACCCCCTGCACATGAATTTTGAGCCACTGCCCTCGGGCAGACGTTTAAGAAGTATCAAGTGTTTGACAAATCGATACATTATATACATATATTTGTAATGCGAATTTTATTAAGGATTCTTGAGGTGTTTTTTTTCCTCCTTGTGTGAATTTTATTATAAAGCATGGTGCATTGGAATGTTGTAATATGTAGATGTGTGTATGTGGAATATGATTGTTTTAATGTATGTGTTTTTTTAGTTGTGATGTGCTGCCACTGCCCTAAAATAATTGCCCCTTGTGGGACTAATAAAGTGGTTAATTAACTACGGGTATTATTTTACTCCTAAATCCAGCATATCTGACACAAAATGATAACTGCAAATCCACATTTCGCTGCTGGATTCCAGTTGTTTCTGCGAATTGCAGCGATTCATTTGCTTCTCTTTTCTGTAGCTTTTGGCAGTCTGTAAAAGATAGCTTTGATTTGTTGTCAGTCGCAAAGCTCTATCCCATTATAGATTTATGTGGTTTTTGTTTTTGTATTAAAGCTGAACAGCAATGCTGCCACTAAGGCCCTGTTTTCACCTGGTATTAATATGCGTTTTGGTCGATCAGATCACAAGTGAACGATGCTAAATACAGATGTAAACGCGGTCTAAAACGTTGTGATCTTGTCTACTTTCAACCACTTCCAGAGGTAGTCAAAAGTGAATTCGTCCAGATTGCTTTTGTAGTGTAAACGCTCATGTGGTCGAATGCATTTAAACAGCCACAAAAGACAGGCGAATGACCTAACGCATGGTCGTATGACCCAATGCGCAGACATTACGGGAAGCGCACTAGCCAAATGGGATTTAAATTTTGACGTCTGAAGACTCGAAGATGAAAATGTACCAAGCACAATGTTCTCTCACCATTCCTGATTTCTAACACATACTCAACACGTTCAGTGTGGTCTTGCAGTTGTCAGAGCAGAAACGAAAACTGCTCCCCCGTGTGTTTTTCCGTCGTCTCCGGCCACGTTCATATGTAAATTGAGTGAGCTTATTCTGTCTATTAGATCAAAAGATCTGAAAAACTAAATATACATTTACCTGCCAATAAACCCTCCCCTAGAAGAAATCAGTCAGAAGTGGTTGAAAGTGGACAAAAGAGACCAGTTCCAAACGGTAATGTGTTTGATCCGATCGACCAAAATACATCTTAATACCAGGTGTAAACAGGGCCTGAGTGCATTTGCCACTCAGTGGGTGTAACCGTAGTGATTCACACCTGCTCTGACATCATGTGCATAACCTCTGTAGTATAAGTAGTACGCTAGAATGTCTGTCTCAGATGTGATCTTCATGTCACTTTTGCTTTCCAGGCCAGAGACGTTGCCTGAAGTGTCATGAGAACTGTTTGAAATGCTTGAGAGATGCAGACAGATGCACCGCCTGTAAAGATGGCTTCAGGTAATACAAATTAAAATCAGAGCTGTTCTAATTTACAATGTTCACTGCAAAAAAAAATCATTATCCTAATCAACATTTGCACAAAACTATCTGATTAGAAAGAAATGCACAACTTCATGTCCAGTGTTGAACTGTTGAACTATTATGCATTTAAAAGTCTCTTGTAACCTTTAAATTTTCACTCGCGGAACTGTGACCCCTCTTTGCACAATATATATTGAGTTATGAATTCTCAAGACATACTGGTGCTGATGAAATAGCGTAAGAAGTGAGGCTTTGGGGTTTTGAGTCGGTTTAGGACATCTAGGATGCATCTGGTCATCTTTATGTATGCTGTCTTTGCTGTGGTTTAGACGAGCCGTACTGAGACAGACCAGGCTTTAGTTCTTGAAAGGCAGTCTGGTCTTGTGAAGGGTAAAGCGCTGCGTACTTTATGCCGTGACCTCTCTTGCAGCATTTAATCTGTCAGGGTTATATATCGTGATGTGCTGTGTTTTGAAGCGCGGATAGAGACCGAATGCCTGGAGTCTTTTAGATTCACTTTCTCTGCGTCACACTTGCTCGAATGATTATTGAAACGGTTCTCTTCCCCAGTCATTTTCAACCACTGACCCACAGTTCCCTAACAAAACAGCTCTTTGAGCCAAGACTAAATCAACTCAACGTGAAGAAGATTGTAGAGTTGCTTTCTCAGACACACATTAAGCCTTGTCTTGGTGTCAGATTCAATGGTATCTCTGAAATATAATTTACTTCAACACTAGTTTTAGTTTATGTGTCATATTTAGAGCACTAAAAGCTTAAAGGGGCCACATCTACATGTTTGGAGCTAGAGCTGTCACAATTACACCGTTTATGTAGAGATTAATTATTAAACGAAGAAATTAACAATTGAATTGACTGTTTTTGTGCATGATGGTTACAGTGTGAAATAATTAAGGGTTTAGGAAAATGATGCATGTTAAAGTGACAAGTATACTGTTCTTAATATTAAAGTACTTTATTTACTTTTTAAAATGTATAATGAGAGTCCATTTTGTAATAATAATATATTTTTAATAATAATAATAATAGTAATTATTATATTAAATATATTTTGTTTTGCTCTTGGTGTAAATAGTTTGTAGTTAGTCTATATGTTTGCTGTTACAATTATTAACTTTAATCTGTCAGTTAATCGTCAAACAATGTCAAATAATAACTGTAACTATAGTTATTAGTGTAACTATTTTTGTGCATTTAGGTGAACTTGGATTAATTGAATAATATTAATTGTTAAACAAAATGGCATTTAACAAATGAATTGTCAATTTTTGTGCATGTTGGTTACAGTGTGAACTTGGAAATAATGTAATATTCTTCTTTAAAAGTTACTAAAATAATGCAAAGTGACAAATATAATGTTCTTAATATTAAAATACTTTTTCTTTAATATATAATGGAAATTCCACTTTGATGTTATAATAATTACGGTAAACAGTATTTTTGTGCATGTTGGTTACAGTGTCAACTTGAAATAGAGTATATACATAAATATACTTTTCTAAATATTAAAATATTTTATTATTTATTTCTGTAATATATATTGGAAAGTCCATTGTTAAAACAACAATAATAATAATAATCATCATTACAAAATTACAATTATATATTTAGTTTTGCTCTTGGTGTGAGTAGTCTTAAGTTGAATTGAAAAAAGTGTTAATATGTAAATGTAGCCGTGAGTGATTGTTTTGACATAACTGTTGTTTTTGCTTTCCATGATGTGGAAACATTGCAGTGAATTGTGATATGGTTTTAATCTTTCTCTCTTCT
The DNA here is from genome assembly GCA_018749465.1 of Paracanthobrama guichenoti. Classification (NCBI taxonomy): domain Eukaryota; kingdom Metazoa; phylum Chordata; class Actinopteri; order Cypriniformes; family Gobionidae; genus Paracanthobrama; species Paracanthobrama guichenoti. Next base: position 10,349,954 of record CM031949.1, on the reverse strand, counting down.
TCTTATTTTTTCCTGATTAAAGTCTGGCAGGAATGACCTGCGTTCCAGAGTGTGCCAATGGAACTTATTTTAACTTGGAAGAAATGAAGTGCAGCCCTTGCCACATCTCTTGCTCCACATGCACAGGTCATATTCTATTCTATTCTATTCTATTCAAATTTGCTGTCATACTGTAAATATCACAGCCACAAGTAATTTGACAGCCATTATATTCAGAACGCACAATTTTATACAACAAACAAAAAAAAAAATTCTGAGTAGTATCTTAAAGGTCAATACAAATGAATTGATAATAGCCCAATTTTTTATTTACATCAGCATTTCTCAACTCTGGTCTTCAAGGTCCACCGTCCTGAATAGTTCAGCTCCAACCCTGAACAAAAACACACTTGAACGAACTAATCAAGGTCTTCCGTCTCATTCAGAATCAGTGCAGTTCGCTCACGGGACATTGCAGATGCAGAGCCGACTCAAATATAATTCAAAGTTTATGAAATGAACTGAATGCAGAAGCAGAGGAATGAGATCAGATGTCTTCCCTAACTTGCTTACCACAGGAGCAGAATCAATTCGCAGTGAGAAGCGCAAGAGTAAAGAGTTTGTCTTGTTTTCAGGACAGCAGGAGTGAAAGAGCCCCTGCCAGGCCTGTATCACTATTGCTGCTCAGCCATAGAACTTAATTAACTTAGTTCATTATACCAACTCACCAGAGACGCCTGATAAGCTGTGAGTTGTTTGCTTTTCAAGTTCCCTGAAATGTGGAGAGCTGATGTTATAGACACAGCGTAGCGGAGGGAAGTAAATTGACAGATTAACCCGAGTGAGTGTGTGTGTGTGTGTGTGTGTGTGTGTGTGTGTGTGTGTGTGTGTGTGTGTGTGTGTGTGTGTGTGTTTCTACCTCATTTAACATAGTAATGGACTCTATTCCAAACCCTATATTGAGCTGCCTATGTAGGCAGCATTTTAAGACATAAAGTAGGAAATATTATGCATGGCATGCATCATTCATGGAGACGGCGATCCCACAATGCACTGCAACATACTCCATCTAAATTGATAGACTGAGCAGGAGACTTGTTTACTTCTTCATCCAATACTTTTTTTTTTTTTTTTTTTTGGTTTCAAAACATTAACCAAAACTACTTAAAAATGTCTTATTTTGTGTGACTGTATTAATGGCTGTCTATTGAAAGCAATTGCATGTGCAAGGGCTTGTGCTTCATGTGTAGAGCGGTCAGCACGCTTTTTTTTTTTTTTTTAATGTTTTTTATGTTTTTGAAACATGCTCTCTTATGCTATGCTACATTAATTTGACCAGAAATAAAAACAGTAATAGTGTGAAATATTATTACAATTTAAAATAACTGTTTTTCTATTTGAATATATATTTTAAATGTAATTGACCCTTCGCTAAGCCACGCCCGAAAACGGCCACAGGCCAATCGTGGCTTAGCAACCGTAACTAGGCACGGAAGGTCTGTGAAGCTTTCGAGCGAGGGAAACATGCTGAAGCATTGTGCTTAGGGATTGTGCAAATCTGATACCCGGTTCCCATAAATTTGGACAGGGGGTGGAATTTTTTCCCCTGCCCAAACCTAAAACCCAAGGGGAGAAATGACGGTGTTCTGTCGATTTGTCCTAACCCTGTCAGATTTTCCTACCGTAGCGCAAAATTATAGCTATATCTATCGATCCATGCTAGCGCATCAAAAAAAAAAAAAATCCTACTGCGTGTTAGCGTTTGTGACTAACTTAAGTGAAATAACTTGTGATTCTCATTGGGGAAAACGATTTTACAGTGCAAAATACCCCATCAGATTGTTGTGGATCAAGCAGTGTGGGTAATATATATATATATATATATATAATATTATATTATATTATATTATATTATATTATATTATATTATATTATATTATATTATATTATATTACCCACACTGCTTGATCATATATATATATATAATTATATTTTTTTTTTTTTTTTAATAGAAATATTTTGTAACATTTTAAATGCCTTAACTGACAGTTTTGACCAGTTTAATGCATCCTTGATTAAAGTATTAATTTCTTTCAAATGAAAGAAAATCTTACTGACCCCAAACGTGCTTTTGATGATTGTGTGCAAGCACCTTTCAAAGAGATCACATGGTTGACCTATAGAAGAAAATCTCTCGTAATCTTGCTTTAATCTTAAAGATGAGCTGATCAGTTGGCAAGAAAGCATGCAATAAAGTCGCCTTTGGTCTGATCTTGATGTTCAGCAAATCATCCGTCATCTTCGGCTAAACCCGGTACATTGTATCAGGCCAGTGATGTCGTACTGATTAATGATAACATTGTTAACATCAGCATCTGTCGCCAGACATCCCAAACACGCCTCAAGCAAAGACCCCAATGAAACACGAATATAAATAACAGAAAACCGATTCCAGACCACCAGCGTTGAGCTAATAGTATGGTTGTGTTTGTAGGGCCGGGACTGGAGGAGTGCATTCAGTGTGCACCTGACTTCTTACAGCAGGAGTGGCGGTGTGTTCGGACGTGTGCTCCTGGGTACTACAGGAGTGAGGCGGCGGGATTCTCACAGAGGATGTGCCGCAAGTGAGTCATGCACACGTCTCACTTGATGACTGTACTATTGAAAGTTGTGTATTTAGACAGAAATAAAATATTTTGCCTTTCTACTGCACATGACCTTTGGACAACACTGCTGGAATTTGCCCCATAGTGGCAGACGTAATAACTTGCATTATTATCATATGAGGCGACAAGCTCATTCTCATCTCTGCATACCTAGCCTAGTATTTCCATGTAGTTGTATTATTCCGCATTTTACAGTACACTTTGACTTAAACTTACAAAGTAAAGGCGTGCAACAGAAAGAGCCTTTATCTTTTATTCCACCGTGGTGGAATGAATAAATGAATGCAAACAATAAAAAGCTATGCATATGGGAAAAATTACCACCAATAATTTTATAGAGACTCATTCAAAAGTAATAGAATGTAAATATTAAATTAATAATTTATGTATTTACAAACCTGATTCCAAAAAAGTTGGGACACTGTACAAATTGTGAATAAAAAAGGAATGCAATAATTTACAAAACTCATAAACTTATATTTTATTCACAATAGAATATAGATAACATATCAAATGTTGAAAGTGAGACATTTTGAAATGTCATGCCAAATATTGGCTCATTTTGGATTTCATGAGAGCTACACATTCCAAAAAAGTTGGGACAGGTAGCGTTAAGAGACCGGAAAAGTTAAATGTCTTAAAAGTTTATTGAGTTATTAGGTCAGTTGGCAACATGATTGGGTATAAAAAGAGCCTCTCAGAGTGGCAGTGTCTCTCAGAAGTCAAGATGGGCAGAGGATCACCAATTCCCCCAATGCTGCGGCCAAAAATAGTGGAGCAATATCAGAAAGGAGTTTCTCAGAGAAAAATTGCAAAGAGTTTGAAGTTATCATCATCTACAGTGCATAATATCATCCAAAGATTCAGAGAATCTGGAACAATCTCTGTGCATAAGGGTCAAGGCCGGAAAACCATACTGGATGCCCGTGATCTTCGGCCCTTAGACGGCACTGCATCACATACAGGAATGCTACTGTAATAGAAATCACAACATGGGCTCAGGAATACTTCCAGAAAACATTGTCGGTGAACACAATCCACCGTGCCATTTGTCGTTACCGGCTAAAACTCTATAGGTCAAAAAAGAAGCCATATCTAAACATGATCCAGAAGCGCAGGCATTTTCTCTGGGCCAAGGCTCATTTAAAATGGACTGTGGCAAAGTGGAAAATTGTTCTGTGGTCAGACCAATCAAAATTTGAAGTTCTTTTTGGAAAACTGGGACGCCATGTCACCTGGACTAAAGAGGACAAGGACAACCCAAGTTGTTCTCAGCGCTCAGTTCAGAAGCCTGCATCTCTGATGGTATGGGGTTGCATGAGTGCGTGTGGCATGGGCAGCTTACACATCTGGAAAGGCACCATCAATGCTGAAAGGTATATCCAAGATCTAGAACAATATATGCTCCCATCCAGACGTTGTTTCTTTCAGGGAAGACCTTGCATTTTCCAACATGACAATGCCAGACCACATACTGCATCCATTACAACATCATGGCTGTGTAGAAGAAGGACTCGGGTACTGAAATGGCCAGCCTGCAGTCCAGATCTTTCACCCATAGAAAACATTTGGCGCATCATAAAGAGGAAGATGAGACAAAGAAGACCTAAGACAGTTGAGCAACTAGAAGCCTGTATTAGACAAGAATGGGACAACATTCGTATTCCTAAACTTGAGCAACTTGTCTCCTCAGTCCCCAGACGTTTGCAGACTGTTATAAAAAGAAGAGGGGATGCCACACAGTGGGAAACATGGCCTTGTCCCAACTTTTTTGAGATGTGTTGATGCCATGAAATTTAAAATCAACTTATTTTTCCCTTAATATGATACATTTTCTCAGTTTAAACATTTGATATGAATAAAATATATATGAAAAAAATATTGAAATTTGAATCTTCCACATCATTGCATTCTGTTTTTATTCATCATTTGTACAGTGTCCCAACTTTTTTGGAATCGGGTTTGTATCAATAACCATGCATTTTTAAAAGTATCAAGTGTTTCTGATAAAGTTAAACAAAGTATTAAACGGATCCAGTTATGTTTGCAAAGTTACAAAGCACAAATTCACTTCAAAGGAAATTATTCTTTATATCAGCAAGTACTGTTTCTGAACTTCCTGAAACGCCTCCATTGTAGTCTTTCTTCTGGGAACGTACATGTCACAATATTCCATATTTAAATAATTCACACCTAAGGTATACGCAGTAAAAAAGGGGCGAGGCCTGGTTGAGTTGTGTTAGTAGTGTGTTGAAAATCAAGGTTATGGTAATTTCTTAAACATGCTGGAAGTGGTTGACCAATCACTGCACACTGGTCCAGCCGACCAATGGACCAAAGCACATTGCGCTTTTCAGAAGGAGGGGCTTCATAGAGACCGAAACTAAACAGAGCGTTACTGACAGACTGGGAAGAGAGGTGCTGAAAAATGTGTTTTTGAACATTCAAGCATGACTATTACTATTATATAAAAGCCCCACAAACAAAATTGTAATTATTAACTTTTAATAATTCTCACCTCACGCAAACTGATTTATTTGAAAAAACATGTGCTATGAAAGCACATTTATACCATAGTTAGAGGAATTTGCCAAAAAAAAAGGGTTATATGTGACTGACAGTTCAGTAAAATGGTGGATGGCAACAAGACTTCTTAGTGCAGCAATTTGATTGGCTATTTGGGCTGTCACAGTTGGATTCTTGGGTTATGAATATGCATTTTATACATTTTTGAAAGTGATAACTGGAGCACATCTTATGATGCTTTAAAATTAAAATGCATTTCATTAAACATTTTTATTAAGATATTTATGATGAAACATTTTTAATATTTAAATCTCACAAAAAATGCAAAACACAATTTCAAGTAATAAGACAACCAAGGTAACCTCAAGCTAACATCTCTCTCAGGTCATCCTCTTTTCTTTTCACTGGCGGAAATGTTAACATACCCTGAGGTCCAATAGCAATCACTATTAAAATTGTTTTGCATTTTTTAAATTGAATTCATGTGAATAACACATAATAGCATATGTTATTTAACAAAAGTTTGAGAAGTTTTTACAATTCTACAAAAATATTAAGTTTAAAAGTTTTTTTTTTTTAGTTTAAGCTTGCTTTTTTTTATCTCCATATCAATGATCGATAAGCTATCGGGTTTGCAGATAAAATCAGAGAGAACCGGCAAAGATCTTTCATGTATGGATGAGATTTATAACTCCATCACAGCGTTTTAGATTCCTGTAATGTGCAGCATAAGGGCAGCGGGAGAGGATAGCCGCCTCTGCACTGCACAATTTATAAATCAACAGTCTTTTTCTTTATGAACGCTGTCTAAAGCAAATAGAGGCTTTTATGAAGGTCATGGATGGTGATTGCAGTAGAGACGGGTTCTTCTCCAAGTGCGGTTGATGTTCACTGGAGGCAAATAGATCAGACAGCCGTAAAACAAGAGGTAAAGTGTGGCCCTGAGGTAACCAATCTACAGTGGAAGACATCCAGTTTGAACTCATATACCAGCAAATGACAAAGTACATATAGTAAATACTGTATAAGTGCCCAGAGGTCACATACGGAGTGCCAAGGACGGTTTTACAGCTGTTCTTTAACACTACAACTGTTATGAATGGCCTTAGAGCTGTTGTCATTTTTTTTTTTATGTCAATCAGAGCTTGTATATTTTAATGATAAATTATTCACCTTCAAATCATAACTGGTTTTGAGAGTGCCGTTATTGGAAGAACTTGTGTGTGTGTACATGCTCATCATTCATTTTGTGTGAAAACATATTCTGTACACATTCACTACCGGTCAAATGTCATTAGAATATTTTTTGGGGAAGAAATTCATACTTTCATTCATCAAAGTAAGATGCATTAAAATGATCAAAAGTGACAGCAAAGACAATTATAATGTTACAAAAGATTTCTATTTCAAATAAATGCTGTTGTTTTTGAACTTTCTATTCATCAAAGAATCCTGAAAAAATGTATCACGGTTTTTACAAAAAATATTTTGTAACTGTTTTCAACATTGATAATAATCAGAAATGTTTCTTGAGCAGCAATGATGGTTAATGTTACGCTGAAGACTGGTGTAATGATGCTGAAAATTCAGTTTTGCATAACAGGAATAAATTACTGTAATATAATATAGAAAACAGCTATTTTAAATTGTAGTAGTATTTCACAATATTACTGTTTTATTATATCAAATAAATGCAGCCTTGGTAAAAATAAATAAATAAATAAAGTATCTGTAAAATGTCACAATTTTTGATACCAAATTAAACGAACAGTTAACCCAAAAATGAAAATTCAGTCATCCTTTATTCACGCGCATGCCGTTAGTGAAAGAAATTCATATCTGTTTGGAATTACATGATGAGTAAAATGCTGACAGAATAGTTTTTTTTGGGTGAACTTTTCCTTTAATATGCATATAAATAGTCAATTATGCCATAGAGATGGAGAAAGCAGTAGTGTTTGGCAGATATTTAGCAGCACTATTAGTCTGACTCTCCGTTGCAGTGGCCCGGTGTGTGAATGAGACGTGTACTTAATGAGCATTAATTCTCATTCACAGTGAACGCTCTGAGCTGTCAGAAGCACATTGGGGTACATGTCATGACCACTTTAAATTTGGAAAGTAATGACACGGACTAGTAGATGTAGAGCAGTGAAGTTTTTATACGGTGCGGTTGAATTAACAAGCTCAGCCCCATAAACGTGAGCTCAGTGTTCCTGTCAGTTTGACTCATATCAACTACAGTAACTAATACTAAAAAGTACTAAAACGCCACTTTATGATTCAGGGCATTCACTCTTTTTACAGCTGTCACTCACTGGCATTGATGCATCAGACCTGGTTGGCCACACACCTTCATACATATTCATGTAATGGTGCTCCTGTTCTGGTCGCCTGGTTTCTCTCGTGTTTTCAGGAAATCTGTCATTTTCATTTATCTTTTTAGACAAAGAGGAAAGAGGAAACTCATGTGAAATTTTTCTGTCCGTCTTCAGGTGTGAGGAGAACTGTTTGAGTTGTCAGGGTCCTGGAACGAGCTGCACGCAATGCAAGGATGGATACAGCCTCATCAGTCGGACGTGCATCATGAACGCCACATGTAACAACGGTACGCTCCTTTCAACAGCTGTTGCTTTTAATGTTTGTTGTGCTCCGGTGTTCTTCACATTTAGACACAGACCCCGTCAGAAGATTACGAGGGCAGCTGGATTGAGTCACGCTTCATTTATCTAATTCAATTAAATAATATATTTATTTTATTAAAAGCACAATATGTAAGATTTTTGGATTAAAATATCCAAAAACCACTAGAACAGTGTTATATATTTTGTTGACTTGTGTACTTGCATTATCCCAAATGTATCCAAGAATGTTTAAATCTAGAGAAATAAGCAATTTTAACCAGGACACGGACCGTGTCTGTGAGTCGCGTTACCATCGATTTCCCTTCGATTTTCGACAAGGGAACAACTGTTTGGAGACATTTATAGACAGAAAACTAATTATTGTAGAGTAATACAACATTTTCTCCAACATACAATGTTTTCAAATTAATTGCATGCCATTTAGCAACACAAGCCATCCAGCATTTATTAATATGATATTCTAATATCGATCTAGCTTACTGCAGTGTGCAACAAGTGTCTCATAGCAGCTACGGAGCGAACACACAGTGTAACGCTATAACATAATTTTCAACACACTCAAATGTATCTAATATGATAAAACAGCATTACCCCACATATGCATGACCGGAAGAAGCACAAGCGGCGACTGTGGCATAATAAAAGTTTCTGTTGCCAGAGCAACTTCTCCGGTAAATATACAGATGTGCTATTAAAGGGATAGTTCGCCCAAAAATGCACATTCTGTCATTTACCCATCTCAAGTTGTTCCAAACCTGTATGAATTTCTTTCTTCTGCTGAACACAAAAGAAGATATTTTGAAGAATGTCGGTAGCCAAACAGTTGAGCCCATTGACTTCCATGGTATTTCTTCCCTCCATACTATGCAAGTCAGTGGGGCCCATCAACTGTTTGGTTACTGACATTCTTCAAAATATCTTCTTTTGTGTTCAGCAGAAGAAAGAAATTCATACAGGTTTGGAACAACTTGAGATGGGTAAATGACAGAATGTGCATTTTTGGGCGAACTATCCCTTTAACACGAGCAACAACATTCTATCTTTTACCGGTAAGATACCATTTACACATCAGTACCAAAATAAGGTGAAAATTCATTATCATTAGAAATGACCTTTGTGCTTTCATTTTATTTTACTTCTTTTTTATTTTTACTTTGAGTGACAGGCGTAAGGGGTGGTCATACAGAATGCAGGTTCGCTCTTTAAGGATTAGTTCACTTCTGAAAATTACCCCATGATTTACTCACAATCAAGGCATCCTAGGTGTATATGACTTTCTTCTTTCTGATGAACACAATCTGAGTTATATTAATAAATATCCTGACGCTTCCAAGCTTTATAATGGCAGGGCCCATGAGTTTGAAGCTTAAAAAAGTGCATCAATCCATAAAAAACGTACTCCACACGGCTCCGGAGGTTAATAAAGGCCTTCTGAAGCGAATCGGATGGGTTTGTGTAACAAAAGTATCCATATTTCAACTTACGGAAAAAACGTAACCGGCATGACATATGATGTAAGCGTTTTGAACTGCAAGAGGCGTTACACTTTCTTTGTAAGTTGAATACGGTAGGCGATCTGGCAGAAGCTAGATATTTTATTTTACAAAGTTTTGAATATGGATATTTTTCTTACAAAACTCCATCGATTCACTTCAGAAGGCCTTTATTAACCCTCCAGAGCCGTGTGGAGTATGTTTATGATGGATGGATGCACTTTTTTGAGCTTCAAATTCAATGGACCCCGTCACTGCCATTATAAAGCTTGGAAGTGTCAGGATATTTATTAATATAACTCTAATGGTGTTCAACAGAAAGAAGAAAGTCATATACTCCTAGAATGGCTTGAGGGTGAATAAATCATGGGCTAATTTTCATTTTTAAGTGAACTAATCCTTTAAAAAAAACAAAATGCATAATGGTTATTATAGCACTGCAAGACGCAGTGCAATGGTCAAATGTTCGTCTATTGCATGTTTACATAGATGAAAAATTAAAAGCAGCAGAACTTACCGTAAACAGCTCTGACAAAGCTTTATAATTGGCCCAAAGCAAACTTCCATCAGTGTGTTCGGACCTTGTACATGCTCATACTGGTAATCTTCATTCTTTGTTCACACACAATCATTATACCGGTAATTTACTGGTAATGCTACAACTTCTCATACCAGGAAATCACCAGAACTGATTTACCAGTATTTTTTGAAAAGGTCCTGTTCACACATGATCTCTTAACGCTAATTTACCAGTAAAGACTTTGTGTGAAAGGGGCTATTGTGATTGATTCACTTAACAGAACCAGTTCATAAGCGTCATTCGCCCAATCTTTCTCTTATCACATTCGATTCAGAGTGCAAACTCACCTCTCACCAAACATCATGGCACTGTAGATTCAGTAATGGACGTTCAGAGAACTGTTAACAGAGCCAAACATCATGAGAATTATTCGGTTCCCACAGATCTTGATTCCCTACCCGACTCATCTGCTGATGTGGAGGTGGTGAGGAGGGTGACAGCAGCAGATGCAGTTTATTGTGCTGTATCGAGCGCTTGTGATTGATTTAGAGTGACAGAGTGAGGTGTGTGTGCTGTTGCAAACATTAGGTTAAGAGAGTGTGATTGTGCATAAGTATTTTCCTTTCATTCTTCTGTATTGTTGCATAGGAGAACAAGGGCAGTGCTCTTCAACTACTTTATCTGAAAACGTTATACAAATTGTGTCATCATTTACTTCCTTCATATTCCATAGTTCTTGGAGCTTTTTGACAGTTGCATGGAAAAGAGTCACTGGGACATTCTGTTTGAATGTTTCATAAGAGTCATTTGTATGTGAATCAGGCTAATAACTATTAATTCACATGTAATAATTATTATTTAAAGTAAAACCTTCAGTCTTAAACCTATATATATCTATATATATCCATTTGACCTTTTTTTTCCAAGTTATTTTTAACCATAATGTTTTTTGAGCAATTATTAAGAATGATGTCATGTCAAATTGACCTGACCTGAGTTTTTATGGGGCTTTCAGACTTCAAATCTTCTCAAACACAGTTTGTTACACAACTATAAAAGCTGACAGTTAGAGAGCGAAGAAAAGAGGGACACAATGGGTAGAAAGATTTCAGAAGAGAGTGACGTACAGAGAAAAGATAAAAGGGAAGAGGGTCGTGCGTGATTGAAAGGCTGGATAAAACAGGGATTTGTTGTAAACGGCGGCTGTGTGAGTAGAGGCAGCGCTTTGGCAGGGCAGCAACAATGGAGCCAGGAGCTGCTGCCTCTCATTCCTCTGGAACGTTTTTTTCTGTCCAAACTTACATAACATGACCACAAGCTCACCCAGAGAGGAGAAAGAGGACAGCAGACGGTCCGCTGGTGTCAGCGGCATTGATTCAGACAATGGTGATCGAGTGCACAGCATATGGGCTGTGTCCTATTTGAGGATGCTAAGAGACACACTTTGAGGAAAATAGAAGAAACTCTTCATTTCTTTACAGTTGCCATTTGAGATTGAAGTTAGTGACAGGTGTCAACTGATTACATGCAAAATGACTATTAAATAGGGGTGTAACGATACACCGTGCCACGGTTCGGTTCATGTCACGGTTTTGGAGCCACGGTTCGATTCGGTTCTGTTTGCTGTGGAGTCATGGTTCATGGCAGGGCACCAGCAATAATAACACTAGATTCACTTTTAACTTATTAATAACAACGGCAATAATTTAACTTATTAACTTTATCTTTATTAACTTTATACATTGGCTTCACGTTTTCTATAGAGCAGTTAGCAAACCTGAGTAAACTGAAATGAAATTCCTGCTCATTTTACCATTTACCATAATGTAACCCCCCAAAAAAAAAAAAAAACAAGCACATTTGAATAATAACAAGCACATAAAAATTGATGACACACACAAGTAAATGTCCCACTTTTGCCTACTTAAACACATTGTGTGAATCTGACTAAAGCTGATGAATAAATAGGCCTATAAGTTAAAGCTATTAAATAGCAGTTTTTGTTAAAACATATAATAAAAATAAAACATAAAACATACATGTATATATATATATATATATACATATACATATACATATACATATACATGTATACATATACATACCTTTATTTTATTTTGTACTATTTTTCATATTTGTATATTTGTGTTCATGTTGTGTTGTATTGTATATGTGCACTGGAAGCTTCAGCACCAAGACAAATTCCTTGTGTGTGCAAGCACACTTGGCAATAAAGCTCTTTCTGATTCTGATGAAAATGACGATGTTGCTGGGACTCCAAGGTAGCATTTTGCCTACCTGGCTAAATGGGGAAACTGGCTCTCTTTGTCCTTCCACCATGCAGCTTGAGCGATCGCAGTCATGTGACATGCACTTGGAAGACAAAAGTTAGTTTATATATTGTAAATTATATTATTATAATAATATTTAGTAAAATACAGCTCTTATTAGTTGTTAAAAGTGTACTAATTACTATTTAATCAAATGTCAAGGAAGAAAAAAATATTTTTGTGGCATAAGGTAAAGTGAGAGCTGGGCTGGGGCAGCAGGGGGCGCGGCGCGGCGCGTTCGACACGAGAGTATCGCGGTTCGAACTGTGAATGGTGTATCGCGGTTTTTCGGTTCGGTTTGAATATCGTTACACCCCAATTATTAAATGCTGCTGTATTTATTTATTTATGGATATGCAACTATTTTCATTTTGTGTCAGAAATGAACATATTGTAGCTGCGTAAAATAAATGCCTCGTTTTTCTAAAAAAATCAATTTCAGTTTTCTTAACATTTGAAGACTTATGAGTACAGTTGTCCTTATGAGTTTACATACCACTAGTAATTCAAATGTTTAGCATTTTCCAAACAAATAAGACCATCATTTTTTTCTATCAAGCACTGTAGTTGCGCTACAAATATTTATTTAATTTACACTACCATTCAAGATTTTTTTAAAATGTTTTTGAAATAAGTCTCTTACGCTCACCAAAGCTGCATTTATTTGATTAAAAATACAGTAAAAATAATTATATTGTGAAGTGTTATTAAAATTTTAAATAACTATTTTCTATTTGAATGTGTTTTAAAATGTAATCTATTCCAAAGCTGAATTTTCCTCTCGCTCTTTTCTATATAGAACTTTAACCCCTGGGTTAAACACATGAAAATATATTGTATTGTTATAAATAGATTATTTTCAGTAAAATCAATGTAATATGTTTTTGTTTCATTTCATGGTACTAATTAATATTTATGCAATAATTATATATATTTTTCATTGAAAATGTATAATGTATAATGTAAAATATTTGGACTATTTTTTTATTACTTTTCAATTACAGCAGTATTTCATGTAAAAATAGACGCAATGCCTTTATAACCCAATTGTTGAAGGCAGATTTGTGCCAACAAAAAACGTATGTAATGCTGTGGTGTAACCATTAGATTCCTATATAGCTCTATATAAAAAGGCTTATAGTTGTTTTTAGACATAAATACTTATTTTAGTTGTGGTTTTGGATGTATATTTAAACATTCTCAAAAACGATCAGTTTTGCCATATTGTTACAGCAACACCAGTTCATTTGTGTGTGTGTATAATAGTGTGTGTTTGAGTTGGTGTGTCTGTTGCTGTGCACTTTTTTTCTGCATCGTGGCTGATTTGTAGATTGTACACACACAAAACATTTCTGTATTTTTGCATATTTCCAATTAATTTCCTACTCAAGTGCTTTTTTTATCAAGTCTTTTGTACCATTCTGATGAAGTAGTGATTTTTAAAATTTCTAAATGCATTAAAACATTTCTCCATATATAGAACCTTTGACATTAAGGATTCTTCAAAATTGAAACAAGAACCCTAGGGTTCTAGGGTAAATAGAATCCCACTGAACCTTTTTTCCCAAGTGTAAGAGCGTGAAATCCGCCAAACTAGATCTCAGCATCATATCACCACTGTGAGGAAGAACACAAACATGCAGAGCATGCTGGGACATGACATGCAGACTCTAAACAGACGTCAGTGAGTGAAGTCCTCACAATCTAGAGGTCTGAACTTTCTCTTTCTCTTTCCCAGCGGATGAAGTGTTCTGCGAGATGGTCAAGTCGAACAGATTATGTGAGAAGAAGCTCTTCCGTCAGTTCTGCTGCCGGACGTGTTTGATGACCGCTGGATGACAGCAAGAAACGAGGCCATTGGACTGACCTCCTCTCTCTTTGGTTGTATTATCTAATGTACATTTTAACCTAACTATACTGTGATTATTAATGACAGAAGTAATACTCCTCATTTCAAGAAGCCCCGTTAGGGTGCTATTTGATTTAATTAAGATATATTTTTAAGATTGTCTGTTTTTTAAACATGCAGTACATAAATTGCTTTTTTATTCAAAGACATCTCTGAATTATAAAATAATTGTATACGAGAGAAGCCATCTGGAGCCGCCGTTCTCATAACTGATCATGTGATTTCAAAGCGGAAAGATTGCGTTGGTGTATGTCAGAAAACGTTTCGAGTGACATTGCAATGTTAAAGGGATAGTTCACCCAAATGAAAATTAGCCCATGATTTACTTACCCTTCTTCTAATCCAAGCATTATAATGGCAGTGAATGAGAGCAAAATCTCTTTGAGAGCAAAATTTGAAGCCCAAAAAAGTGCATCCATCCATCATAAAAGTAATCCACACAAAAGCTTGGATTAGCCAGGACATTTTTTAATATAACTCTGATTGTATTCATCTGAAAGAAGAATGTGATATACACCTGTGATGGCTTGAGGGTGAGTAAATCATGGGGTCATTTTAATTTTTGGGTGAACTATCCCTTTAAGAGAGATGAAGCTTTCAAGGATCATCAAGCATAATGACACTGTACATTTTAAACTATGTATCTAATGATATTTGAAATATTTGAAGGTGGTATACGTCCATCAGTGCTCTGAAATATAAACCTTTCCTTGAAGAAAATTGTGTGGCTGAGTTTCTCTTTTCCCACAGTGTGGATGCATGTGCTGGTGGTCCATGTTCAAACGCTAATGATCATTTGTTTGTTTAGATTTCCAGTGTTTTTCCATGTTCTGATATCAGACCTTGTAAATATTTAGATTGGACGGAACAGTTTTCAGTGCATCATGAACCCGCACTGATGCTTTGACCGCAGCGTCCTGAAGGGCAATTGATGAACAAAAACACACTGATCATTGAAATTAAGTTTTACAGCTGCTCTTAATAATCTCAGCACACAGACACTGACACATGGGCTGAATCCGAAATCACCACCTAAACCCTCATTCACTATTCCCTACCGTAGTCCACTAATATAGTTCACTTGACGGAGTGAATGAAAACGAATGAGTGAATTCGGACAGCCGTTGTGTGTACAGGCTGTACACTCGTTATTGCGGTACATTGTGGGATTGAATGAGTGCGCTCAATAACGTCCACTATGGTTTCGGACACCACTACAAATGGCTGTCCCCTCAAATAATACCCTATCTTAGGGTATAGGGGGCGATTTCGAATATTGATTTTTTGACCACTCAAATAAGAAATGTCCCCGGTTTCCATTTCAAAAATCTGGTCACCTTACTTTTAGTATAACTGTAAAAATGTCCACCTTCAGGTCGTGGTTCATGTCTTTTTGCAGTTAAAATATTTATTGATTTTTATGAATTAAACATAAGCATAATTAAACATAATTAAACATATAACTTAAACATTGTAATATTTCAGTATGAACACCTACTGGACCGAAGCTACTTGGTTTACTTTATTCATAGAAATCATGTTAAAATGTAAGCATCAAATATGATACATCAGGCCTTTGAGGAACATTTATTTGTTCATGATCATTGTATTGCATTGCATTATGTTTTTAAAACAGCTTTGATCATAAAACTAAGCATTTAAATAGCATCCTGACCAATTATTTGGAGATACAGAGTGACACATTTACACCGATCAGGCATAACATTATGATTATTTGTGTTGGTCCCCCTTTTGCTGCCAAAACAGCCCTGTCCCGTCGAGGCATGGACTCCACTAGACCCCTGAAGGTGTGCTGTGGTATCTGGCACCAAGATGTTAGCAGCAGATCCTTTAAGTCATGTAGGTTGTAAGGTGGGGCCTCCATGGATCGGACTTGTTTGTCCAGCAGGGAAAATGTTTTTAGATAAAAACTGAAAGAGTTGTTGGAATATTCATGATGGTGACGTTGAATTCATGGGACTTTCTGGGATCATTTATATCAGGGTTTTTTATTAAAACTAAAGATTTCATCATTTGTTTTTTTTAAATACCATACAGTATGAAGGTCACATTAAAAATGCATTTACCATATCTTCATTAGTTATTTTTTTGCTACCGTACATTTTTGGTGTAAATTTACTCTCTTCTAAACCCAGACTACACTCAAAAAAATAACTAATTGGACAAATTCAATTTAATTGAGGGCAGGTTTTCCATCCAATAAATATGTGTAGCCTCAACTCATAAAAAACTAATTAATGCAATGAAATGTAATTGAGTTGGTCCAACTCAATTTTATTAAATGCAGTTTAAATGATATTTATATACTTATAACATGACTTTTTTATACATGTCAAACTTCATCAATTATAAGCAGTTTCATTTATCATCATACACACTGTATGAAGAAAAGAGGTGTCACTCCTGACATTAGCATAGATCACCGAATGCCCACAGCCTAAGCACAGGTGCCACTCTTCAGCATAACGGTAACCACAAAATCAAAACACATTACAGAAACTCCTCTAAATGTCCAGCATAACTGACCATTAAACACTAACATTAACTAACAACATCTTTCTCTTTACAGAAAAACACATAAAATAACACTGTAATCCAGAAATTTACTCTCCTAATGGAGTCCCTTGCAAAGCATGCTGGGAACTACAGATCCACTGCCCAGTTAGTTATGTCAACACAAATATTTCATGTAGTTTTAACACAACTTAAGTAAACTTCAGTTTTAAATATATTAGGTTGATTGAACACAATTAAGTTTTAAAAATTAGATATGTTTAAGTAAAGTGAACAGAATTTAAATGTGTCATATCTATGAAGGGCCTGAATCATTTTTTTGAGTGTATGAATTATAACTAATAATTAAATAACTAGTGCAATAAACAAACTTTGATTCAAAAGTTGGCGTACTACTCTACCAAGGAGAAAACAGTGTCCTTAAAGAGCTTGATATGAAACGATTGTGTGCGGGGGGGAAAAAAACTAAGTGAAATAAAAGTACATTTTATTTGTGAAAAGAATAATTTTGTCGTCTTTTCCAATCAAAGTGTAATTTTGTCAAAAGTTAAAGTATTATTTAATTGTATTGAACAAGCTAAAAGTGACGAGACAACAAGAGCTAAGTTTACGCTCTTAAAAGTAAAGTTTCCAAAGGTTATTTAAGGTTGGAATGAAACCAGAAGCCAATAAAGAATCGTTATTTTTAAGAGTGTTCTGAACCTGAAATTAGAAACACTCAACATTTGCCTTTGCATTTATTCATTTAGCAGAGGCTTTTATCCAATTTGTCCAATCCATCCAACCAATTTGTCATAGGAGCCAACACTTTTTGTATGACACGCTGCCACATTTATAGTGTAAACTTGAGCACAGCCTGCCCAAGAAATGAAATGCCTTGGACACTTTGAAAGATGAACAGAAAACAGGTAACAATGGTTACCCCTGCTGGATTAATCACATTGTCCTGAGCTGTTGGTTTGATTCTTCTGAATATATGATCATCTGATGATTTACTGACTTTCACATTAAAAACATCTGCTGAACTTTATCAAACTGTCGTTTCTTGAAATGATGAGCATCTACAAAAACAAAATAACCCTCCACATCTGGGCAGAATAGCCTATCAGATATAACACTGTAGTAGATTATTTAGAAATGAAACGTGTTCAAATGATTGTTTCAGTAGAGGAACTAAATGTATTTACACCATCTGTGGTTTTCTTTTCCACCCTGACCATTTATTTTATACAACTTTGACGCATTTCAGTGAGGAACAAAAGAAACTGGTTTAGACTGACAGGACTGTGCTGCGCTCTGGTGGCCCCGTGAGGGAGAGTGTGTTATTGTGTGAGTGTTTATTATAGTTTTTTTTTTTTATTATTGTAGCATAAATTAAACATTTTAATACATAACCATTATCAGCAATATTATAATATTGAGAGAAATATGATTTAATGTAAGTAGCCTATATTTAATAGGTCTTTTTGTAGGCCTGTGCTTTCAACAAATTTGAGCTATACAATTGTGATTAATTTATAAATATCCTGCTGAAAGTTTGTTTTACACATTACACCTCATCTTATACTTTCTCTTTATGTAACTTGACATAGTTTGATACCGAGGTGAAACATAACCATTATGTCATGTACTTGCTTTAGCCTGGTTTTTCATGAGGCGTATGCACACTATTAAGTGTGCTTTATATTGAGTAAGTGTCTGGCATTATTCAAACATAAAATGTCTCATGCTTTGTTTATGGTGTCCAGTTATGTGACACAATTTCCTTTGGTGTGACAAACAGAAAATAATTGTTACTAGTACATAGATTACTGAAAAAAAGTAACCTATGTACTGTACTGTTTAGCAAAAAATTGAGTGTTATAAGTTACATTTTACAAATAACCAAACATTTTGTGTCCCTTCATTTCATATAATTTAGAGAAATGATGCGGCATCATTAATTTAAAGCTGCAGTCTGTACGTTTTGCCTCTTTGTCGCCATCTCTGTTTGAAACCTGCAATTGCAGTTATTTGCGGAATTATCTTTATGTGGGTTGTGCATCAGCACGGCTCCTCAGTGCGGATGAATCTGTGTGGCTGTCAGTCACTGCACCAGTGTGGATACTGTCAGAATCACAGATTGTACATCTTGGAAGTATGACCAAAATAAGAATTTTCACCGGAAAATGTCATATGAACAAGTAACGTCTGCCACTTTTGTTCTGACCAACTGAGATAAAAAGCATTAAAAATAAATCATGCTAATGGGGATTAAATATAACGATCGCTTACCTCATATCACATCAAACCCTGCAAATTATTATTATTGTTATACTTGTTCTCAAATTGTTAACAACATCAGCATTGCGTGACTATGTGTATTTGGTGAGTATTAGCTTTAAATTTCTGTACAGTCTAATCTTTTGCTTTGTACTTCGGGTGAATGTCCAGTTGTCACTGATGATTGTCGTTTGGACCTTTCTGGATTACAATCCGCCATCAAAATTATACGTTTAATTGTTCCAGCTGCTGTGAGAAAAGGCTATAAATGAGCCGCCACCTGCAGAATCAATGACAAGGAGCCCGGACTCCTTCTTTATGCATACAGACGAGACGTACTGACGCAAAGACGAACAACGGCAAACTCGAATTTCAGTGGAAAGCTACCGGTACCACTCAAATTATAACACATTATTACAAGCTTACCATTGTGAATCAGGCTAAGGTAAGGAGATAGTTTTGAACACTGGCTGGTTATGTACTTGCTCAAAAAATTAGTTGTGGACTGCGGTTAAAACTATTGTTGTTGACAATCAGGACAAATCAGTAATGATGCGCAATATTTTACATCATGTTCTCTTCATTACTCGATCTGTGAGCGAGCAGCATCTGGTGGTTTCATCACAACGAAGTACGAAGTACAAAGTCAAAAGGCACTCTGTTTAAATGAATCCTGTTAAAACACTCTTACTGCTTCTTGCTTTTGCTTACCTGCAAACCCCCTTGGGTTAAAGAGTCTCCAAAATGATGAAATGTAAACATTAATTTCAGATTTTTTTTATTTCAGATTTGCTTTTACTGGCTGGATGGACACCCAGAATAAACCAAATGGAGATCTGACACCAGGGTGGATGAAATGGGGAGCTCTGATACCCGGACAGCTGTGGCAGCCATAACATGAAGCCCTGCCACTGGAGCAGATGAGATCTGGCATTTGAACAGCCTGTGAGGCAGCTGTGACAAGAACTTCTAGGACCAGGCAGTCATGATAGGAACCATAACAGGAAGCTTGGGGACCAGGGTGGCTGAGACAGAGAGCTCTGAAGAAGACATGACAAGGAACCTGGGCTGGCAGTGGAAGGAACCTCTGAGTGACTGGACCCACTGGACTGATCAAACATGAGGTGGCCATCGCAGAAACCTTTCGAGCGGCTATAGCAGGAATCTATGAGGTTGGACAGACATAGCAGGGATCTCTGGGACCAAGGGGACATTGTAGAGAGTGTGGAGATGGGGGCACCCATGATGGTGCTGTCTGTGGCAGTGGTCATAATGCGAAAAACAAAAAGGGGCAACCAAAAGAAGTATGTACATATCCCTCCGGAAGCAGTACCACCAGACGCAAATACTACTCCCTCAAACCAATGTGCAAGACACAATACAAGGTTTGCTCGCCCCACAAGACGCACAGGCGAGAGGAGCGAGGGATGGAAGCGTCTCCCATTGCAGCCCACAAGGCACCTAGCTGCATGAGACACGCCAACTGGAGTGGCCTTATGCAAAGACCTAAAACAAAACACATTTGACTTGGCAAATTGTTCCTAGAAGAAAATTTTTATTTTTTAGCCGATCTCAGGTTCATTACCTTAAACCAGTTGTGGGACAGAATTATCCCCAGACCAAGTCGCCGGCTTGATTTGTCTTGCAGAAGAGCATTGAGCAGGTGACAGCATTCTGTACGGGAAGATGGGAGGGATGTCTGAATATTACTTTACATCTGCTCTATTTGATCATGTTAAGATGTTTTGTATGATTGTGAATTATTGATTCTAGATCTCACCCGTTGACAGGCTTGGTTTGGACCAGTGCTTCCATTTCAGCAGCAGCCGATCATGATGACTAGGGAAATGTCCGCACAACATCACGAACATCAGAATCCCTAGTGACCATGCGATGGCCTGCCTGCCATAGTACATCCCCCTGACATAGTACTCTGGAGGGGCGTATGCTGCTGTGCCTGGAAGAAAGAGATTTTGTCTGATGCAGTTTACATTAACGCAACATGATTTTTTTCTGTATACATCAGCACAGGATAAATAAATATAGAATACATGCCAGAGTATGACCTGTAAAGCAAACTCCTCAGCATGTTATCCAGTTTTATGTCACGGTGGAGTACTCCACGAGAGCAGCATATGTTCCAGACTGTACCAGACTCTCACAGGGAGAGGGACATTCAAGGACCATAACAAAGTGGTCAGGGTGTTCCTGCCAGTCCAGCACCCTGATGATCTCTGGCACGCTGGGACCTTTATTCGCCAGGATGGTAAGGGCGATCTCTTTTGGAAGGGGGTTTGGATGATCAGGCTAGAATACAAACAGTTGTAATCATCATTAGATGGAGGTGATTTCCCAAATAGGGATTTGTTATTCAATTTGTCTGCGAGATGTTTTATATTGTTTATGTAGTGTAATGTACATTTTGTGAGTCTTTGTGACATATTTCAAAGCCACAGATACACTAAGAGTACTTGGAGTAAAAGATGATGATAAGATGGCAAACATTTGCTGGCTCAGTAATGTTATTTATTTATTTTGACTTACTTTAAGATCATCATCCAAACGTCTCCCTTCATACACCACACCAAAACTACCTCGCCCCAGCTGAACACCAATACTGTAGCAGCTGAAGATGTAGTCTTAAATGATAAAATAACATTTCACAGAAGTGAGAGGAGTGTTTTGACATGCAAAATGTAATTTATATAATTAGTTATTTTAATGTATTTTAATTAATTCTTTGGTTTTAGCATTGGTACATATAGACATATAATGGAATAAAGAATGATCTCATCATGGCATTGATGTGGATTTTGGTATAATATGTACTGATGTGTATTTGATATGATAGTATCGATGGTATGAGTTTTTACGTGGTGAAAGCAGAGATCTAATTTATATTCTCATAAGATAGTTGTGTCATTTACCATCACTACTTCTTCCTGCCCCTCCCTCAGCCTGCTGCTGCTTCACCTCTCCCTGACCTGAGCTGCTCTCTGGAGGGTGTTTTTTGTAGGCTACGAGGTAAGAGAGCAGCCCCCTCCACCACTTTTTCCTCTTACTTTTTCCCCGACTCATTCCTTTCCTCTTCACCTCCTCCTCCAACACCTTCTCCTTCTGTAACTTCTCTCTCCATCATCCTCCTCTTTTGGCTGTTTCCCTCACCAACACCAACAGGGGTCTCATCGCGAGGATGAGGTTGTTGAACCACCGTGGGTTTTAGGGGTGTGCTTAGATGTTGATTTTTTTAAGTTTTGTTCTTTCAGAACAGGGAGATAACGTAAATATTATATTATAAAGGCCCGATATTATATTGTAAATGCTTAATTATATACACATAAATATGCATTATCCAGGTGTTTTCGATGTTTTGACTGACTTTATATTAAAAATATGTAAATTGATATTTATTTGTCTCATAGTCAACTTTTTTTGTTGTTGTTGAATGATTTTTTTAATTATTCTATAACTTAGTTATTAATAGTTGTTGTTGTTGTTGTTAATATTTTTGACTCATATGACTCATTTTAGTAACTTGTTATCTAATGCAGTCCTTCCTACATGTGGCCCAACTTCTGTAACGTTAGCCGTTAGTGTATTAAGCACGTTGGGAATGGACAATGGGAAATTGACATTTTTTTTGCCCATAAAATTTTACTTTTAAATCACTATTAAAATAACAGCAGCAGGAAATATTGTTTTTGTAAATAAATATCAGTAAAAATATGATTTCAAGTACAGCTTAACTGTTACAGCTTAATTGTTAACGTTACCTCAAGAATCTTGCTAGCAGTCATCGGCGCGAATCGTCTCCTAAAAGATAATAATGTTTTGACGAGTTTTGGCGCGAGGGTATAAACATATATGGTATAAATATGATGTTTTATTTACAACAATATATAAGTAAAAACGAAATGGCAAGCCGCTGTCATTAACAGAACATGGGCTGACTGGATTTTGATGAAGTCCCTAATCCCTATTGGTTGGTTCAGTTCAACTAGCTAATTTAAATAATGGGCGCGTTTTAAAAAAATAAAAATAAAAATAAATAGCACACAGTGCAACATCTAAGCGTCATAAGGGTCAATTTTTAAAAATGTTCTTGATTTTTTTATTTTTAGATCATCTGAACGCTGAATAAATAAGCTTTCCCTTGATGTATGGTTTGCTAGCATAGGACAATATTTGGCTGAGATACAACAATTTGAACTATCTGGAATCTGAGGGTACAAAAAAAGTCTAAATATTGAGAAAATCGCCTTAAAAGTTGTCCAAATTAAGTCCTTAGCAACATATATTACTAATAACCTACATTTTTGATATAGGCCTATTTATATCATAACATATCTTCATGGAATGTGATCTTTACTTAATATCCTAATGCTTTTTGGCATAAAAGAAAAATCTATAATTTATAGATTTATAATCTGTAATTTAATCATACAGTGTATTGTTGGCTATTGCCACAAACAGACCCGTGCAATTTATGACTGGTTTTGTGGTCCAGTGTCACATATTGTGTTAAATGCTGTGGGTAAATTCCCAAGTTGTGTTCATTTTTAAACTTAACATAAAAATGTAAAAAGGTTTTTTTGTTTGTTTTTTTTAAGTGGGTGTTTCATGTGTCAGTTATGTCCTCTGATAATTATAAATCAAAACTCAAGGTTCTCAAAATCAAACATTCCACTGGTCTGTGTCAAGTCAAGGCAAGTCACTTTAAATTATATAGCACTTTTTACAATGGAGATTGTTTCAAAGCAGATTCACATTGGTAACAGGAAAATAATGAAATGTTTCGGCTGTACAGCCACTCTGGAGAAAACAGTGATGTCATCCAAACAGTGATTCAGGCAACATAACAGGTCATAAATCAGATTAGATTAGAATATTCAGAATATTTGTCCAGTTCCATCTGGTTGAAGATCGGAGTCATCACGCAAGAGAAGGGCTTGTTGAGGATCAGTGCCACTGGATGTTGTGTCAATGAGGCCTTCACAGAGGAGAATCTCTCAGCAACAAGTTCAGCAACCTGTCTGCACACCAGTGGGCACTTTATGTGCGTGTGTTTGTTTGTTCATGTTTTTCTATCCCGGTGGGGTATTCAACCTGAATGCACACTGACTCATGGGGACTCATGTCACTGTGGGGACCTAAATTGAAGTCCCCATGAGGAAACAAGCTTATACATACAGAATGAGTTTTGTTGTTGTTGTTGAAAATGTAGAAATGCAGAAAGTTTTGTGTGATGGGTAGGTTTAGGGGTAGGGTTAGTGTAAGGGGAGTGAATATACAGTATAAAAACCATTACATCTATGAAGAGTCCCCACAAAGATAGTGAACCAGCCGTGTGTGTAAGTCTTTTATGTTAAATGTTCTATATTTTCACCCTAGTTCGGTGAAAAATGTAAATGTTGTCAAGTTTGTAACTTTCATTTTCCTCATTAAAACAAACAAACAAAAAAAAAAAAAAAAAAGAAAAACGGTTATTTAAAGCAGAACATCCAAGCTGCTCTTTTCTATACACTGAAAGTGAACAGTGACCTCAACTTTTAAGTAATGCAACATTTTAACATCTTTAGTCTATTTCTAAGCTGTCATATGCTGACATTTTCATTCATAAAACCCATCCTGATTTTACATTCATCAGGAAGAGAAAAGTGTGTTTGCAGGGCGATTCGCGCTCCATACAGTGACATCCAAACCTGTCCAATGTTCCACCCGTTGCTTTTCTTTCACTCTGTTCTCTGTAGCCTCTCTAAAGAACTGGAGTAAAATTTTGTAAAACTTTGAAGTAGAAATACAGAAATAGTATTTTCCAATAATCTTTGGTTTTGCATTGGAAAATTCTTATTTGTTAGTGACTAAACTTTATTCATTTTCATTTAAAATGACTTGTTATGAGGAATTGCATTTATCCAATGTTTTTAAATTCAATACTAAGAATTATTAATAGCAAATCCTCGTTAGTTGACCGTTAAATATTATTCACCTTTTAATTTGAATGTAATGTTGTTTTTGTAAAGCTCTCTTATTTGCGTTTCTGTACAAATATATAAAAAAAAAACAAAAAAAAAACACTTTCTTTGAAATGTTTGTTTGTTTACTTTATTTTTGGCCTCATCGGCGACATGCTGTATGTTGTAGGCATAGAGGTTGTAGGCAATAGCGCAGCTCTCCTCCGGTCCGCCTGGTGGCGCTGTGGCTTTCTTCCAAACGCGGAGTTTGTCTCGAGAAGAACAAAACAGTCACTTCCGTTTGGCGGCAGCGTGTGCGAATGCAATACGTACTTAACTTTTGTTCAAACACATTTCTTATTGATCAGACTCACTGTTCCTTTCAGCGGCTGACATGGTAAAGCTGACGGCAGAATTAATCGAGCAGGCGGCGCAGTACACGAACCCTGTGCGGGACAGAGAGCTCGACCTGCGCGGTGAGTGAAACACCGTCAATAAATCCTATTTAAGCGCATCATTCACATTTAAATCACCGCATCTATGCTCGTTAATTTAATATTATCTCGTGTGTTTTTAGGCTATAAGATCCCTGTGCTGGAGAATCTGGGCGCCACGCTCGATCAGTTTGATACCATTGATCTGTCCGATAATGAGATCAGAAAACTGGATGGGTTTCCACTGCTGAAGAGACTCAAAACACTCCTGATTAACAACAACAGGATCTGGTGAGAGAATCACACGGGTGTTATTATGAGGCAACTCAATGCACTGTTTATCTGCATCTGTCTAATGCACGTAATAACATGCTACTCAGTCGTTGTTGTAATGTAAATATACACTGCGTGAAAACACTATATTAATGCAGTGCAGGTAAAAAAAAAAAAAACCCTTAAATTCTGAGGGCAGTTCTCCAGAGATATGATGGTTTTAAAATTAACACCAAGAAAAAAAAATGCATTAGTTTATTCAAAGTCACATCTTCATTTCATTGCATAATGTGCTTGCAAAGAAGAGAATATTTGAGTTTGTTACCCTACAACGCTTGGTGTTTATTGTCTTAGCCGTATTGGAGAGAACATGGAGCAGGCTTTACCAGCCCTGAAGGAGCTCATCCTCACAAGCAACAACATTCAAGAGCTGGTGAGTTCAACTATAGATGTGCCTTTATACACATTATTTAATCTTTGAAGTTTTTATTTTCATTGAATTGTGGACTAATGATTGTTTCTGGTGCTCAACAGGGTGATTTGGATCCTCTTGCGACAGTAAAATCATTGACACTGCTCAGGTACCTGTTGAATAAACTGCTTTTTAATACAAAAATGTTAATGTTTTAACTTAAGATCATTTGAACTGATTTTCTGTTTTCCTCTTTTGTAGTCTCCTCAGGAATCCAGTTACCAACAAGAAACATTACAGGTTATACGTCATCAATAAAATCCCACAGATCCGTGTTCTGGATTTCCAGAAGGTGAAGCTGAAGGTACGATTAAACCGTAATGTTTTATCTTTAATTTGAACTCCACTGACTTTCAACGTTACATTAAATTGATCAAAAGTGACAGTAAAGACATTTATAATGTTACAAATGCTGTTATTTTGAACTGTTCATTCATCAAAGAATCCTGAAAAAAACAACATCACTGTTTCCACCAAAATATGAAGTAGCACAACTGCTTTCAACATCATAACTACGTTCATGATGACGCTAAGACATGTTTCTTGAGCAGCAAATCAGCATATTAGAATGATTTCTGAAGGATCATGTGACAATGAAGACAGGAGTAATGATGCTGAAAATTCAGCTTTACCATCACCGGAATAAATTACATTTGAAAATATATTAAATTAGAAAAGTTATGTTAAATTGTAATGATGATTCACAACATTACAGTTTTTACTGTATTTTTGATCAAATAAATGCAGCCTTGGTAGCTATATTTTAAAAATCTTTCCAAAACTTTTGGACTGTAGTGTACATACTTTTTTTTGTAGTGTTTGTATAGTGCATTTTTGTCAATGTCTTGTGTAGGACCTGTTTTTTTTTTTTTTACATTTTTTTTTTTTACATATTTTTTTTTCTATCATCAGGTTTCTAGTGCTTATATCTAGAATAAATAATTATGGGTCAATATTAGTGAGGATATAATAATGTTGTTAAATATTATCCATGATGCAAATACACCTTTTGGTTTTACTTCTGAAATGCAGTTGTTTTTGCAGATCTGTATTTTCTAATAATTTTGTACAGAATGTTTTAGATGTTGTTTTCTTGAAATGAACAAATTCATAAAACTCATACTGCTTGCTTCAGAAGATTTCACACAGTTTTGCTTTTCAGTTTATTTATCAGTGTAGTATCACCCTGGGCCCTGTTCTTCATACATCGCTTGGTACATCCGACATTACCCCTCTGGCTAATTTGTTTCTTTAAACAAAAATGCAGATTGAATTGGCTCGATTTGAATTATCTGTGATTCATTCAGAATTCAGTATTGCACATGTGAAGAACAGGGCCATCAAAGTCTGTTGTGGACGTTTGCTTGAACTTTCTGCTGTATCACCGCAGGAACGTCAGGAGGCTGAAAAAATGTTCAAAGGCAAACGAGGTGCACAGCTTGCAAAGGATATAGCCAAGCGAACCAAAACGTAAGATGAAACTCCTTGATCAAGCTCAGCTCTCCCGACTTACTGAACTGTGGAAGTTATGAACTCGGCATCTCGGAGAATGAAAATTGACCCCTAAATTTTTTTTAGGCTACATTTCCATGTTAAACTTCAGCAATGTTTCTCAGGGGAGCTGGCTCAAGGCTTTTCTGTCTTGTATCAGTTTATTCATATTGATAAGATGCTCAAGATACTACACTCTTGATTGTGGGAACAGTGGTTGAGAGGCCGCAGAGGCAAACTTCAACATGTTCACATTGTCTAAACTCTTTACTCTGTTACTCTTAGGTTTACTCCAGGAGCAGGACTTCAGACTGAGAAGAAAATGGGACCGTCTGCTGCAGATGTTGAAGCCATAAAGGTATGGAAGCTCCAGATTAACATACCCGTGTGTGTATATACACCAGAGGATATACTGATGGACTGGGCTGTAAGTTTGCTGGCATGGTAAATGTTGAGCGTGAATTATTGTAAAGCGAGAGCACATCCACGAATGGATTTCCTTCACTCTAGCACAAAACTGGATGTGCGCTCGGATATTGTATGTGCATGCTCAAACTTTGTCTCGTGAATACATGCTCTTGCTCTAGAATTTTCTTCTCTCCTGGATTTAATGTTGCCAGAATCTATCTACCATCAGACTTTCATGACTGACCGATGAAATAAGATGGTATACCTTTAAACTGTAAAGAAATTAAGGGTCAGTCTTTGTATGTCAAATAATTCTACGTTGAATTTTCATGTATACAAGTTTCACGGGGTAGCATTTTCAAGCTGATTTTAGTCAGCCAGTTCTCTAGTTTTCTAGTAATCTTATTGTTTAATAATTTAAGTCCTTTTATAGTAAATTGGTATTTATTACATTTATTTGGCACATTTATTTGGGGTGCACCAAATCAAGCCAGAACCCTAAGTAATATTGTGAAATAAAATTATAATTTAAAATGACTACTTTCTATTTGAATATATTTTAAAATGAAATGTATTCCTGTGATGCAAAGCTGAATTTTCAGCATCATTACTCCAGTCTTCAGTGTCACATGATCCTTCAGAAATCATTCTAACAACATCACACTTTCCACAAAAAATATTAAGCAGCACAACTGTTTTCAACATTTCTAATATGCTGATTTTATGCTCAAGAAACATTTCTGATTATCATCAATGTTGAAAACAGCTGTGCTGCTTAATATTTTTTGTGATGCTTTGCATGGAAAGTTCAATAGAATAACATTTTATGTAAATCTTTTGAAACTTTATAAATGTCTTTACTGCTTTTGTTCAGTTTGTATTTTTGCAGAATAAATACTCCTCAAATGTCTGTGTAATGTATTCATATAGTCTGATGTCCTGATATAATGCGCCTCTATGTAAATGTTTTTCATGTAGAATGCGATTGCTAATGCCACATCACTGGCTGAAGTTGAAAGGTTGAAGGGGCTTCTCCAGTCAGGACAGATCCCAGGACGAGAGCTGAGATCAGGTATTTTGTAATATACATTTATACATAAACATATTATTCAGTACCCACAAATGAATGGGAAAACTCTTTTATTCATTGGCGAACAAGTGGGAATCGTGTGTTTCAAGTTTGTAACCGTGAAGCTTCTACGACTTCTTATAAAGAGTCTTCTGTTTTCCCTTTTTCAGGAGCAACTAACATGGTAGAAGAGGAGGAGGAGGAGGAGGAGGAGGTCCAGGAAGAGATGCAGGAATCAGTCCCCATGCAGGACATGAGAGACGAGGGAGAAAATGGAGACGACGATAACATGCAGGAAGATATGCATGTTAATGGATCATAGTTCTTTCTGTTCAGAATCATTAATGCTTGGTTTTGACTCGTTAACACTTGTTTCCATACTTTTTTGTTGTTGTGTAAATTAAACTACATTAAAGTTCTGTTTTTTTAATGAACAATGATGTGAACGTTTTCTTTATGTATATTTGAATATGGTCAAGAATGTCTTTTTTTTTTTTTTTTTTTTTTTTTTTTTTTTTTTTTTTTTTTTTTTTAAACCGTGTTCTTATATTTTGTGAATCATCCTTAAAGACTAGAAATTAAAATTAATCTAATGTTTTAGTTTTTTCATTGTTGAAATCTTTTCTAACTCAAGTTCTAAATGCACAGTACATTTCTTACCCAGTTACTGGCCTCACATTCTGCAAATGCTTGGAAAAAAGGCATTCTCATTTAGAACAGGGTTTTTCTTTTTTATCTTTTAGATGCCACAAGTCTCCATATATGATCATTCTCATGTGAGGGACCCTATCCTAATATTTTAAAAGGCATCTCTATACTTTGTATAAATACCCAAATTTATATGGTGAAAAATACAAGCATCTAAAATATTACTCTGAACATATGTAGTATCTCCTATTAAGTTCATTATTTTTATTTTTGACTACAGTTCAAATATGTATTTACTTATTTTACTTTTTTTTTTTCCCCGTTAAAGGGCGCTATTTCAATATTTAGATTTCCGATACGTCAAAAAGCAATGCAATAATAGAAACGGAAGAGTATTTATTTTGACTTGATTTGTCTTAGTTGGGCCTCCGTAAAAAGCCACGTAATCTTAAAGCTGATTGGCTGTCCTGTGGCTGCGGAAGTGAGTCAGTGTGTTGTAGCAGTGGAGCTGAGCGGGATAAACATGAGCTAATTATATATTCTCATAACAAAGTAATACAGCATCTTAAAGGTTTTTTTAATATGGAGGCAGAAGATGGTGCGCCTGTCCGAAATGAAGATGTTCCTCCTCAGAACCAGGATCTGAGTTTTCTGCAGTCATCTGGTATGTAAACATGAGAGCTCCAGTTCATTGGCGTTTACTGACCTGTCATCGTTTATCATGAGTGTAATCCGTTTGACTGATATCTAATATGTGACTGGGTTATAAAAGGACTCTTGATGGAAACATTGGCATTTGAAGCGATGTGACGCAGAGCTTATCAAGAAATCTAGAGCACAACGTTATAGGTCATTGAGAACAGTCACATTTTACAGGTTACAGTATACAAATCAATAAGATTCTACTTACTTACACTTTAATAATTTTAATAAGCCATTAACAAACATAAACTGCTTAACAGACAAATAACATTCCTCTTTTTGTGAAATAATTTTCTTGAAAAGTGTAATTCTTCAAAATATGTTTGATATTTTATCAAATGATATATTTTGACATTTTAGGTCTTCATTTCCATTACAATTGAAATCTTATGTCAAAATAAGGCACTAATAAATCATGAAAATAAAGCACATTTTATACTTTTAATTTTAATGTATGAATATATAGTTATATTAAGACCATACATTTCTATATTTTATAGTGAAGTGAGTGTATTATACGATAATAATTTAAGTTTTCATGACATTTCAAACTGTCTGAATGTTTTATAATTTTATTAATGCTATTCATGAAAGTTGTTACCTACACAATGAGCTGAAATGTAAAAAAATAGGTAGCTGAAGAATATTATTATTATTATTATTATTAATGTCTTTTATCATTTTTCTCAAACTAATGGTTTTGAAGATTTGTAATTTTGCACTTCCCTAAAAATAAGATGTATATTATTTTAGCATGAAATAGAATGTTTATGCTATTAATTACATGATGCTATTAACAATCAAAAGATCAATTATATTGCAGATTATTTAACATACTTTTGGAAAGTGCTTATAGACTTTGCAGCATCTGCAATATCAGCTTTATCTTTTTTCAACAGTTACTTCGTTCCTGTCCGACTATGGCTGGTATCTGGCGTTCCTGTGTGTGGGAGTCTATCTGCTCATCCAGCATCTCCGAAAGAACGGTTCCACAAACAATCAGAGCTCGTCTGTCTCAGCGGCGAGCCAAGGTCAGAACCAACACTGTCTGCTGTTTGGAACCTGAAATGCCTCGAAAGTATTTGAGATATTAAGTTTTGTTTGTGACATTTGCAGACCCCGTATCTGTGGTGAGGCGTCAGGAGGCTCTGGAGGCGGCGCGCCGCAGAATGCAAGAAGAGCAGGACGCCAGAGCTGTAGAATTCAAAGAGAGGCAGCAGAGGGTGAGTCTCATGTGGTGACGTGATCAGACAGGATGGACATTTGGTTTGCAGTATTCACACTGGTTCATCTGTTCTCCTTAGCTTGAGGAGGAAAAGAGAAGGCAGAAAATCGAGATGTGGGAAAGTATGAAGGAAGGAAAGAGTTACAAAGGAAATGCAAAAGTTGCACAGGTAAGACTTCTAGTACGAATCTATCTAGGCCTCACATAGCAGGTGGTGCATTTACATATTATTTATTTTTTCCGGCAGAACACTGAAGAAGCCACTTCCTCCAGCTCACTGAAACCAAAGACAGACAAAAAGCCCCTTCGTAGCAGTGGTATGCAGCATATCCACAATTTCTTTGCACAATTTCCAACATTTTCTCTTATGATTAAGAGCAGTTTACTCTATTTAAACATTTTTGGGTCTTTATTTCCATAACTATACAAAATACAAACTATACAAATATGAAGAAAATATTCTTATTCATTTATTTCCTTAAACATGGACTAATCAACAAATTTTTTTGTTTTACACATTACTTAAAATAAGTAAATGTATATAAGCCTTGTGACATTTTTTGACTGTTTCATAGTGTAATACAATTTTATTAATTTGAGTTACCAATACTAACAACAATATTTAATCAGATTATTTAACATGCTTTCAGACAGTGCATACAGAATGTTCTTTTTCTTTTTGAGTGCACTAACCCAAAAAATTAACCCATTTTCAAAATAGATCAGGATTTCACAGGGAAAATTATCCAGGTAATCAATATTGCAATGATATTTAGACATTAAAGGGATAGTACCTAAAATGAAAATTAAGTCATCATTTACTCACCCTGATGACATTATACATAAAGTTAAATTATAAAACATAAAGCTAATTTTATATATATATTATTTAACATATATATATATATATATATTTTTTTTTTTTTACACTGCTGGCCAAAATGATTAGAACACCTGACAGATCTGAAAATATTGACCTTTTTTGTCTCCAAAACATGATTTCATTTCATAATGAACCTTGGAGTTTTGATTGATGATCAGTTAAACTTCACTGACCACATCACTGCAACAGCCCGGTCCTGCAGATTTGCGTTATACAACATTAGGAAGATTAGACCCTTCCTATCAGAGCAGGCCACACAACTCCTGGTCCAAGCGCTTGTTCTCTCCAGACCGGACTACTGTAATGCTCTTCTAGTGGGCCTTCCGGCATGCACTATCAAACCCTTGCAACTGATCCAGAATGCAGCGGCGAGAGTGGTCTTTAACGAGCCAAAGAAAGCACACGTCACACCTCTGTTCCTCAGTCTCACTGGCTGCCAATAGCCGCTCAAATCAAATTCAAGGCACTGGTGCTCTCCTACAAAGCAACCACTGGCTCTGCACCAATATACCTAAACTCACTTGTTAACACTTGCGCACCCTCCAGAAGTTTGCGTTCTGCAAGTGAACGACGCCTCGTGGCGCCATCCCAAAGAGGCATGAAATCACTCTGGCAGATCTTTTCCTTGACCGTTCCCACCTGGTGGAACAACCTGCCTATCTCAATTCGAGCTGCCGAGTCTGTAGCCATTTTCAAAAAACATCTCAAGACACATCTTTTCCAGCAACACCTGACCAATTAAGACTAGCACTTAACTATTCTATTAATTTTTCTGTTTGCTTATTTAAAAAAAAAAAGTGAGTGTACTGCACTAGATTAACTGAGACTTGTTACATCACTGGCACACTGTTGCCCCTTGTTTGTTTAGTTTCTTCTGTTGCTCTCCTCAATTGTAAGTAGCTTTGGATAAAAGTGTCTGCTTAATGATTAAATGTAAATAATGTTCATGAAACACGCAGATGGTTGCTCTGACCATCAAATATCAGATGAAGTGAGTCGTACTGTTTTTATCCACTTTTAACTTTAATATTTGGTATGTCCACCTTTTGCAGCAATTACAGCAGCACATCTCTCTGGCATAGTGTCAATATATTTCCTCTGAGAACTTCAACACTAAGGTTATCCTCTGCCTTCTGCAACTGAAGCCAAAGGCTTTCCTTTGAATGTACAATAGATCGGTCCAGTTTATTTTCCAATTCGCCCCAAATGCGCTCGATGGGGTTGAGGTCCGGACTTCTGGGCCAGTCCATCATTTTCAATGTTCCAGCAGATTCCTTCCATCGCAGGTAGTTCTGGCAATAGTTAGAAGAATGTTTTGGGTCATTGTCCTCTTGGAAAATAAATCCAGGCCCTATAAGACGACTCCCAGATGCCAAGTGTTCTAATAATTTTGGCCACCACTGTGTGTGTGTGTGATATATATGAAATCTCTTATTAAAATGAAAACTGTCATTGACTCACCCTCATGTCATTCCAAACCTGTATTACTTTCTAAATGATGCAAGAATTCACATTTTCAGGGGAAATCCATATTCTTGGAAACAGGTTACATTGCTTCCAGTCCAATGTGTTTTGCTAAATATAGATTTGTTTTCTATTTGTATTATAGGGTATAGTCCTCTGTCTGGAGATGGAGGAGGAACGTGCTCCTGGAGACCTGGCAGGAGAGGACCGTCTGCTGGTGGATGAGGTTAAAGGTCGTCAGAGTAACCTCTGACCATTTGACCCCATAGGAACACATTAATATTAACTGAATAAGGCTGTCAGCACTCATCATAGGACAATAGCAAAGAGGGTTATTAAGGATCTTCATGAACACTTTCATTTTTTTTCCAGTGACAAGCTAATTGGTGTACACGTTGTCTAACTTTTTTCTCACCCTCATGTCGTTCCAATCCTGTATGTTGTTATCTTATGAACTCAGATGATTTTGAATAATTTGTTGTTCCTTTTTAAGCTGCATGATGATTATACTTTTGTTTCACAGTAACAGCATTTGCAGTCAGAATGACATCAGGGTGAGTCAAAAAGGACATAATTTTGACTTCTTTTTTAAATTTTCTTTTTTAACTTGTCTAAAGATATTTTTTTCTTTAATTGCACATTATGATTAAGAAACTATTGCCTATTTGTATGATTGACAGCTTCTAATGACGCCTCCTCATCAAAGGTATTAATACTCCTGGGGCAGGCTGATGTTTTTCAGTAATGAAACGTGTTCCTGTTTTTAGCTTTTGCACTTATTAAGGCTTTGCTAAATCAACACCTAGAGAGAGTGAATAAAAATACGAAGTACTACATTTATATCATTGGAAGTGTTTGTATTCTGTTGTAAAAGTAGGAATTGCTGTTGAATAACAGATCCATCAATGCAGCCGTTAGTGATGTAAAATAGCAGCCTATGTGGTGTGGGGTCTTTAGTGTTTTCGAAAGCATTTGTTTAGGAATGACATGTCAAAGTCTGTGAGTTTTTCAGAATTAAAATGCATACTTAATGTTTGTCTATGTCTTATTTATCAGGACAACAAATGTCACTGTTTTACTGTTTCGGGGCCATCAAAGTAACAATTTATACTTTAACAGGATGGAAAGTTATTTTATATTTTGAGTTAAACAACGTGATTAGAAAAAGGGGAAACATTATATTCTTAATAAATAAACCGGAATCTTTCTAAACGAATTGCGAATTGTTAATATTTAATGTTAGAAGCTAGTTCATATTTAGGGATCTGGCAGAAATAACAACATTCACGTAACATAGGCAGATTATTCAAATTCACCCTAATGTTTAGTTAATTATGATATTGTAATAAAAAAAATAAAAGTGTGATTGTTTTGTCAGCAGAAGAACACGACAGAATTAAATTGTAATCTCGCGAGGTCACACTTTGTCCACTAGGTGGCGAGATTAGCACGTGATTTGGTCAGTCATAAAAGGGAGGAATGCTGGTATAAAATTTGAGAATGAATCTTATATTTAAGGAAATCTTAATATACAATGTTACTTTTAAATAAGAAACATACAATACATAATTAACATATTGAATTTAAAATATAAAATAAACTCGACAAAACTTATTTTATTGCAACATGCAGTATCCAAACATTATGGTATTATGGTAAATATAATGCAAATATTATATTACCTCAAATTCCTCACGAAGTGAATGCTAGATTTGTCAATATTTATAATCAAAATTGTCACGTTATTTATGTTTGTATAAGAGAAATATACAGAAAATTGAAAAAGCAGTGTGTTGCATCTAAAACTGCACAGATGATGATGATGATGATGGAAAGCATAATCTAAAATAAATCCCAGATTCAATATATTTTCTTTTGTCCAGTTTTGTAGCCTTTTTTTTTTTTTTTTATGGAAAAAATGCTTTATTTATTTATTTTGTTCTCTTCAGAAGATATATAAATATGCAACGTCAACAATTTATTATTCTGAGACTTAAATCTACGAAAAATAGCGAAAACTGGCTTGTTTTGAAAATTGACATTTAATAAATATATAATATTTTGTTATAAAATTAACAATTTATTAAATAAAATTCGAGTGTAAAACGTTTGTCTCAATTACAATAAACAGTTTCATGGTGAATCTTTCAAAGAACAATTCACGCGAAAAAAGGACGCAACGCTTTTCCCATGCATGAAACGTCATCAGGGACTAACTGTCCTCAGCCAATCGGGCACGAGCTACGGCGCCTCCA
This sequence comes from Paracanthobrama guichenoti, assembly GCA_018749465.1. Classification (NCBI taxonomy): domain Eukaryota; kingdom Metazoa; phylum Chordata; class Actinopteri; order Cypriniformes; family Gobionidae; genus Paracanthobrama; species Paracanthobrama guichenoti. The sequence goes on along the minus strand of CM031949.1, from coordinate 10,313,811 downwards.
ACGTGTCAAAAATCCTTAACGGTTAAGCCGCGTCGCCGCAGACGCGTTTCAAGCACTCGCGATCACTCACAATGGCGAGATAGTCGCGAGAACGAGGATGCAGCCGCACTTCTTTAGACAGCAGACCGTTAATTTCCCCTGACTTATCGCCGATTCAAGATCGAAACGACGGAAATACCTTCACGAATCCGATCATGGCTCGCATGGAACGGATAGCTGGTGATTAGATGGCAGTGGCTGGTGATATATGCGGACTGAAGCGCTGCAACGTACACAGCGGCAGTGAACGGTGATCAGCGGCGATCATGCTCGGACCCAAACCCAGTGTTCTGGACGGGACTGTAGCAGCGGGTGGCGTTTAAAAAAAACAAGGCGTAAAGAAACAAAAGCCCTGACTGATCCGGAGGTTTGAGTATAAGCTGAAATGGCAGGCAGAAGTCGCAGATCGTGGTTCAGTGTGTTGCTGGGTCTGGTAGTTGGGTTCACACTGGCGTCCAGGCTCATCCTGCCCCGGGCCACCGAGCTGAAGAAAGCGGGTCACAAGCGGCGGGCGAGCGGTGGCACGGGCGGCTGCGGAGGTGGAGGAGGGATGATGATGATGAAGAAGGAGTATGGAGGGCTTCTTATGCCCAGCACGGAGAAACCCGCGGTGCCTCAGTCCAACAGTTTCCTGTTCGTGGGCGTTATGACCGCGCAGAAGTACCTGAATAACCGCGCCGTGGCAGCATATAGGTAATTCATCGCGTCCATTTACGAAGAATCACCATGGTAACCGTAGTTCCGCCTAGTACGAGAGTGCGGAAACCGTGCTGGTTAGCACACATTTATTGTAGTAGTAGTATTGTAACGATAATTGTATGGTATTTTGGCTGGTTACCAGAGTAAATTATGGTAAAGATAGAGAGAGGTCAGGGTTATGCTGGAGCTAGTTTTTGGGGGGCGGCTGGGAGTTATAGGTAACGTTAATTCAGCGCTTTCACGTACGTTAAATCCCCACAATAACCGTAGTAATAGCGGGATCTTCTTCAACCATATATTTATCATATTTTACATTCATATAATTGGCAAATACCATTTGGGCTGGACGAAAGTTACAGGTAATGCGTTCGCTTACATGGTAATCGTAGTTTCCACGGAAGTGTCCAAGTTAAATAGTAACCGTAGTAACAACAATTCTATGATATTTCGCTGAAGACAATAGTTATAACGGTAACTGATGGTTAATAATCATAACTAATACGTGATCTTCTTCAAACAATGTAAAAGCCTTCAGATTCGATTTGATGACACATCTGTCGAATACCATTTTACCACAGTTTTATTGCACAACGATATATGATATGATAACCATGGTAAATCATAGTAAGGATGTAGAGTGAGAGAACAGGGTAATGCTGAATTGTTTTTATTTTTAGCTGTTTAATCAGCATTATTTCATCTTCTTTGGTTTTATAAGGAATTAAACAGTCATATATGAAGAATCACCATGGTCCGTATCCTCCTCTCATTTTTGAATGGCACTTTTGGCTTATACCACATTATTATTTTAGAAATGGTATTTGTATGGTACTTTGGCAGGGACTATGGTTGTTACCGTGGTAATTTGTCTAAGGATGGAGAGGACAGAGTTGTGCTGAAGCAGGCATTTATGTCATACGTTTAATCAGCAGTATTTCTTTGCCAGAGAGTTTTTTTGGGGGTGAATTGCCTTGGTGGAAAAGCCAGAGCAGCACAGAAGTATTTTACAATGGCTGATTCTCTTGTTGCTGTATTTCCTACAAGTGCTTATAGTTCTGCACAGGAGCAATTTGAAGATGCAAAGCATCTAGAGAATGTGTTCTCAAAGGATTTATAAACTGTATTATGTCCCCTGCTTTGAAATCTCATTTATTTAATTGCTTTATTTGATTTGCATGTGTAAGCAAGTTCACTGAATACTTATTTTGTGCAAGAAAATGAAGAAGGTTGTCTATCAAAGCAGAGCTTGGCTCTTTCTCCTGCTTTCAGTGGTGAATGTCAGAGCTGTGTCTGACGTTTTTGAATATTTTGAATGAGTAATTACTTGAGGACCTCTTAAAAAGTATGTTCTATGTATGAATGTAATGCATCCGCCATGTCAGTGGTGTCGCCATTCACAAATCCTCTCCCGTGGCCTCATAGGATAGTAAAGTGTCCTCCGGGTACTTTTTGCCTACTCTTTCATGAGTACTGTGAATTCGGACATACTGTTTTTCGCCTACTATACAGTATCACGGGTATCTTTGGATTCCCCTTTAGCTGCAGAGAACAGGAAGCAGGGTTTTGGTAAAATTAGATGTTGGCAAGAAGAGGGGATATTATCTTAACAAAAACTGCAGTCTTTCCAAGTGCTTGCATTCGGGACACAAGTGTATTTTAGAGACTCGTGCTTGAGTGTCTGGACAGGAATGTTGCAATATTAAATTATGTGCATCTCTGAAGCTCTGCTGAACTGATTTAGTTGCTGCGAGTGTCCTCCTACACTACAGGGTCATGGCAGAATGAAGCCTTTGGCATTCTACCCTTGTGTTGAGTACTGCATTTTGTTTATCTGTTGTCTTTTCACATGTTTATAGTTAATCAGCTTGGGACTTTTTGTTTTAAAACCATCTGAATCAACCATCTTTTCGTCATCCTGATAATAACTTGAGGCATTATTTTTACTCAAGTCTTCAGTTGCTCATGTCAGTATATTCTGAATAGTGCTGCTAAACCAAGGTTTTTGTTTTTTAAATGATCAATGCTGATATTTACTAGCCTGATGTCGTTATACTCAGATTCTAGTCATAATATGAGTCTGATACTGCTCCATTGGGCTGTGACTATGGGGCGTTTCAACCGAACCAGGAAAGAAAATGCCTCTGCACTCAATTGGATAGACCTACAACCAATCAGAGCAATGGAGTAAGTGACGTGCGACGCATAGAAAATGACTGTAAACCACTGATCTTATATAGCGAGCAGTGGTGTAAACGATCTTTGCTGGTGTTGTAAAAATAATTTAAGGATACACGGAGTACTTACCAACACGATCATCATTTTTGAGAGAAATAGTAAAGGTGAATGCATATATGAACAAGTTCTCCGTTTAGGATTAGAACGAATTCAACCCAAGTGCTCTTTGGTGACGTGGATGATTAAGTTACGTTATCTGTCCATCATCGTATAAAGCCCACACTGACAATTTGATTGGTGTGAACAGCTCTGGTTCGAGCATAGTTGCTCCACAACGGATCAAGTCCAGACCGAACTTCCTGACCTTAAATGTTGTGGGCGGGGCTAAGTTCGGCTGGCATCCAGGCAGAGCTCTACAGTACATAATCAGGAATGTGATTTTCCAACCTATGAAAAATACTAGATATTATTTTCCTACCTAATATAACCCAAGTGCACCATGTTAGTCTTAGAGTGATGCACGGCACTGTGTTTATTTACACACAAAGCAGCTCATGATGTTTTCAGTGTCCCGGAACGGCTCCATTTGGTTCGGACTTAAGTGCTGCTCTCTGCAAGTGTTGAGTTTGGTGTGAGTTTGGTAATGAAACCGCAACATGCACCAACAGTGTTCACAAATTTGCAATTAGAATGTTTTATAAATCTGTTGTCAGCAAAGCTTTGAGGTCTCCTTATGGTTTTCTCTCAAAATAAAAGCCCTAGTTTAACATTTGAAAGCAAAGAAATTAAGACCGCCATAAATATTAGTATTGTAATTTAATTTTTTATTATTATTATTAGTAGTAGTAGTAGTAAAAACATTTTGTCCTTAGCTGATCACATTCCTAATAATATAATTGAATGATAATGTGAAAATTTGTTAACAAAATAGCTGAAATAAACACAATTCACTTAAAAAAACAAGGTTGTCAGCAGATCTTGGTTTTGATTGGAGGGATAACTTATTATTAATTTATTTTTTGAATAATAGTACCTTGAAGCATCTTTCGATTTGAGATTATAGAAAAATAGACTGTTTTGTGGTACTATAAAGCATTCTTGCAGCACAAATAACTATTATATTGTGATATACTGTTGACATGATGTAAGTTTTAGTCATACCGCACACTCCTAGGCCAAATTATTGGTCGATCGATCACTACTTTTGAACAAATATTTTACTTTTTTTGTGTTATGTAGGACCTGGGCCAAGACCATTCCAGGCAAAGTGGAGTTTTTCTCCAGCGAGGGTTCTGACACGACGATCCCTATCCCCATTGTGGCTCTGCAGAACGTGGACGACTCATACCCTCCGCAGAAGAAGTCCTTCATGATGCTCAAGTACATGCATGACCACTACCTGGACCAGTTCGAGTGGTTTATGCGAGCCGACGACGACGTCTACATCAAAAGTGCGAAGCTGGAGAGCTTTCTGAGGAGTCTCAACAGCAGCGAGGCCATCTTTCTTGGCCAGACGGGCATGGGTGCCCGCGATGAACTGGGCAAACTGGCCTTGGAACCGGGGGAGAACTTCTGCATGGGTGGCCCTGGCGTCATCATGAGCCGTGAGGTGCTGCGCAGGATGGTGCCCCACATCCGCCAGTGCCTGCAGGAGATGTACACCACCCATGAGGATGTGGAGGTGGGCCGTTGTGTGCGCCGCTTCGCTGGGGTGCAGTGTGTCTGGTCCTATGAGGTAAGATGAGATGAAGTTTGTGGTGCATAACGTGCAATACACCTGGATGTTGTTGTTGTTTTTATTTTATTTTTTTATAATTTGTATAATTACAGGGTCAAACCATGTTGATCACATGACCAAGATAGAGCAGGGTACCCTTTGCATAATTATTAGTGTTCTATATTTCCTGCAGCTCAGGCTCGAGGTTTATAATGCATATTGTTCAAAAATCAGCCTCTTCATTGAACTCTCAAGAACTGCAATTTTCAGGTACTGAAAATTATAGGTTGGAGCAAAGCTGAAAAAAGCTGCGTTCTTTTCACCATCAAAACTCCTAGGTGGCTTTGATCCTTCAAAGGATTTCGGCGATACCTGACCAGGTGTTACAGAGAGAGCTGGACAATAGTGGAATGTGTTCAAACGGGAACATAGCCTGTCTCTGCCGTCCAGAACGTCTGATCGTTGTTCTAGATCAGCTGTTTTATCAAAGCCATGATGGAGGTGACTCATAGGAAATGGAGCTTAGGAGTTTGGACATTGACTTTTTGAAAGGGTCCTCTGACCTTGAAGAGATGAGTCATTGTCTTTCCAATGGTTGAAGTTCATCATCATATACTGTTATGGCCTCATCATCATCCTTGTAAAAAATATCTTGAGTATAATCAAGTAAAAACTGCATTACAGTAATGTGGTAACTAACTTGACGAGGAAAATGTGCTTAATTTTCATGAAAACATTTTACAATAGTCTTTTAAGAATTAAATAATATTTGATTTTGGGGTGAAATGTGACCTAGGCAATGGGCATGTTCCTCCATCTACAACTTCAGGTGTGTGCTATGGGAAAGTGAAAGGGAACTTTAGAAGAGTATTGCTATTTGGATCTTTCTCTTTTTTTTCTTTTTCTTTTTTTTAGATGTGGCTGCGCTTTCCCATTTTCTGCTAGTTTTGAGTAAAGCACTTTGCATTTTTCTCCAACGTCTCAAATAAGTCTTTGCGTATCGTTTAGTCTACCAAGACCATCCTTCAAGGCAAGATTACCTTTTTTTCCATCTGCTCCAGATGAAGCAGCCACATGCGCAATTCATCACCGTAAATGTGACATCGCTTTTCACAAATTTGCAAAACGGAAAAATTAAAGGGTTGGAAAGTTATCAGAGGTGCTCCATGAATCTTTTTCGGCTTGTGGAGTGGAATTGGAACCTCTGAGTCTTAACGAGTCTCCCCCGTGACTGGGGCCACTGGGACTTTAATACGCATTTGATGTGTGCTTTAATTACAGCCGTGCAGGATTAGTTAGAGACGGCACAGCTGGGCAACCTGCTATTAATGTCGGAGTATTCTGCCTCTGGTTCTTTATGGAAACGGCCGAGACCTACTGCACTGCAAGTCTCGACAGGCCCTGCGAGAGCTTCAGCCTCGTAAAATGACCTCAAAGACCTCACAGCTCAAAACGGCAGCTTGTTACTCCCTTAAATACTGATATTAGGCGTCTTTGTCTGTTTGTAGCTCTTCAGAGAGCTCTGTGCTGCCTCTCAACTTCTGTTTGTTTATGGCCAGAGCGCAAACTGTCTCATCTGACCTCCGCTTTGGGCTCGCGGGTACTCGAGATGATTCCTGTGCTCAATTTAAGTGGGTATAACAAAATGTCACGTCTTCTCCGTTTGTTTTTCTCTGAATTGCCCATTTAGCAACTAATTTGTTTGCATATTGTTCACGCCAATAACTATAATTGTTCTAGTTGATGAACGATATAAACATTGACAGCCAATCAGAATCCATTCTGCTTTAAAGAGCTTGAGCATTTAAAGTGACGACGACAAAACTGTAGCATGTTTATAATAAACGGAACGTTATCGTGCGGTGCTGTAGAATCTAATATAGTTTTATCTTTATAGTTAATGTTCTAGCATAGTTTTGCTACGGACGATTGAACGAGGGAACCGAGCCATACCTAGAGGTCAGATATATCATAGGCCCTGTTTACACCTGGTATTAAGATGCGTTCTGTTCGATCGGATCACAAGGAGACGAGGCAGACACATACCTGTTTACGCCTGGTGTTTTAATCCATCCCTTTTATCCACTTTCAGCCACTTCTGTCCTGATTTCTGTGGGTGGGTAAATGGGTTTTTTCAGATCTTTCAATCTAATGGACAAAAAGAAGCTTGTGCAATTTACAAATTAATACCCCTAGACGACAGAAAAACATACAGAGAGCTTCAGCTTTCGTTTCTGCTCTGAAAGTCGCAAGAACCACTCATGCCGAGTGTGTGTGTGTGTTAGAAATCAGGAATGGTGAGAGAACATAGCGCTTTGTTTTTTTATTTTCAAACCAGACTTGAGTCACAAATTTTAAATCCCATTTGAACGCATTCGACCACATGAGCTTCTACACTACGAAAGCAATACGGTCAAATGTATTTTTGACTACCTCTAGAAATGGTCGAAAGTGGACAAGTTCAAAAAATGTTTAGACCCTGTTTACATCTGTATTTAGTGTTGTCCAGTGATCGACCAAAAAGCATCTTAATACCAGGTGTAAACAGGGCCATTGAGACTGTGCTGGTGGACTTTACGGACTTGGTCCAGTAAGCAACCACCCACCCACCAGACAGACACCCTTTTATCTAATCTTTTTACACTTGACCAGTGATATCAAACCTTAGCAGTGTTCAGCCAGACTCACGTCACCTGTGTTATATTAAACCTGTCGATCTGGGAACCTTCTCGCAGCTGCTCTCATATCTCTCACTTGCTGACCTTGTCCTGTCCTGGTTGCTGCCTTCCACATATTAGTGTCTAAACATAACCTTTATGCGTCTGCCAGTCTTGCTGATGTGTCCGTTGTTCAATGGTAAATATCTCCTATAAAAAATTACTTGTGTGGTAATGTCAAAAGTATGGGATCAGTAAGATTTTTAATGTGTTTTAACAAATATTAAGCTCACCAACTACATTTTACATTTATGCATTTGGCAGATGCTTTTATCCAAAGCGACTTACATTGCATTCAGGGTACACATTTTTACATTTTGTCAGTTCTTGCTTTCCCTGGGAATCGAACCCATGACCTTGGCGTTGCTAGGTCATGGGTAGTATACAATAAAATGATTTTTTTAATAAAATATTTTTATATTTTAGTTTTTATTATATTTAAACGAATCAATTAATAATTGAATTAATTGACTTTATTAATAAATACAATTTATAGTGTATAATATGAAGTGTTTTTTTGTGACCGCAAAGATGAAAAGAACAAAACTATAATTATCGATGGCTTCTATATAATATTTCAATCATTTAAATATGCTGATTTGGTGCTCAAGAAACATTTCTTATTATCAGTGTTGAAAACCGTTGTGCTGCTTCATATTTTTGTGAAAAACCATCATACAGTGTCTTTCAAGATTTTTTGATCAATAGAAAGTTTTAAGGACAGCATTTATTTGAAATAGAAATTTCAGTAACATAATAAATGTCACTTTTTGTCAATTGAATGCATCTTTGCTGAATAAAAGTATTATTTTCTTCATAATGGTGATCCCAAACGTTTGAACGGTTATTAATAATTTCTGATAGTCCACACTTGGCTCATGTATTCATGATGATAAATATTGAAGTTTGCATCGTTGTTCTTTTTAGTAAAACCAAGAAAGTTGTTGTTTAACGCTCTCGTGGGGAAGTCTTTAATCTCTTTTTTGAGCCTGTTATTGAATGTTGACACTGAATGCAGAAGTTCTGCTAGAAAAAGGTAGTGAAGGGCTGCGCTTTGTTCAGCAGAGCAGTTTGGTTAATCTTTGCACCAATTATATTGTCACACGTTCTCTCTGAAGGACGTGTGAGACTTCTGCTCACAAATTACAACTGAAAGAAGAGCTCTCTTAGTTATTCCAACAAATGTGCCAATTAAGAGCGTTGTAAAGTGCTAGTTTGTTCCATTGAAAATAGAGAAAAGCCCTCAAGCAAGAACAATGCAAGATGCTCATTGCATGTCTTTTTGTACAGCGTTTTGTCTCCTGAGTGATCGTTCACATTCTGATTGATATTGACAAGCCATTCTTCAGCCATTATTTAGTTGTCAGCCCATCTGTTTGCTTGGAAAACAGCCGTAAAAGACAACACGAATGGAAGCTGAAAGCCAATATTGGGTTCCACATTTTTTCCATGTGTGCCTTGATTTATGACTCTTGTGCCACTAAACTGTCAGTGCATTTATTTTGTCTGTTCATTGTCTTTGTAGAATAGACCTTCTCAACATGAAAGAATTTAATAACGCATTTAATGATATGTCCTAACCTGGCAAAAATGGTGGTCTCTTCCATGAAATCTGAATTTTGTCCTAACCATTCAGCATTTAGTCAACTAGTTAAGACAGTGTTACTTCTACTAAAGTGAAAAAAACTTTCTTGTAAAAAATTATTAATACTTTTATTCAACAAGGACACATTAATCATATCAAAAGTGACACATATTTTGTAACATTATAAAATCTCTTTAATATTTCAAGTATATGCTGTTCTTTCTATTAATTTAAAGCATCCTGCAAAAATGTATCAGTTTCCACATATTAAGCAACACAGCATTCAACATTGATAATATTTCTTGAGCAGCAAATCAGCGAATTAGATTTCGGATTTCTAAAGGATCATGTGACACTGAAGACAGGAATAAATTACATTTTAAAGTATATACAAATAGACAACAGTTATTTTAAATTACAATTATTTCACTTTTTTGTTTTATCAAAAAACGCTTTAGTGAGCCTAAGAGACTTCTTTCAAAAACATTAACCATAGTGTATACTATCTTTCTTTTCCACAGTAAGACCAAGTAAATTCGGTGCATTTTGATTTCACATTATCATTTTGAATCTTTTCTGTTTCTCAGTGAGCTCCATGATGACATATCAGTTTCAGATTCTGTGTAAGTGACATGACTTGTCTGGCCACCAACAAGGGCCTTGAGTCATTTGGAGATCTATCCCCATGTTGGAGTCATGCCATGACTTAACTGCTTCCGCTTCCAGTTTAATGATGATTGCATCTATCTGTGAGTTTTCAAACCTATACGCTCTTACGTATGATTCAGATCCCTCTACAAACTCAGCAGACCAGAAGTGAAACTTGTCTTGTAAAGTATCTCATCTGTTGCCTCCAGTTGAACACTGGTAAATGTGACACTGAATAGTGTTAACCAATATTATTTTGATCATCATTTTGTTTAAATATTATAAAGACTAACTTTTTTCATCAGTTGTGGAGCAATGAATTGTTCCAGAAACATGTATTTAGGAAGCAAGTAGGTTTTGATTTCATGTTGACTTGTCTGTTTGAAACGATGGTTCCTATGACTGGAAAAAGAAAAAAAAACTTTTTTTAAAAAACCATTTTAAGGCAGATACTCAAAATATTGAGTATATTGTAATTGTATGGCTGAGAATGAAATTGAGATTCGTTTGATGTTTGTTTTCTCTGCCTCAGCCACTTAAACTGCTTCATGATCCAGGCCTCTGTTCTCTCACCTTCTTCTATATGTCACATAGTGTGTCAATAAGACTTGAGTTTCTTTTTCTGCTCAGACATCCACAGGAAGTCAGCCTCCCACACGCATATTCTGTTCTTCATGCTCTAACAAACACACTTCTGTAGTCGCGTCTATTTCTTGCCACTCGGCGAAGACCGGAATTATACTGCCAGTGCAGTCCTGTATTTTGTGGCCATTTTCATGGAATCTTTTTTGGAGATCTATGCGAGATGGGTCATTATTGCGCTCGGTTATAGTGTTTTGAGGATTGGCGGCAGTGCGCAGATATGTGAAGCTTTTCTCAAAAGCACAAATGGTTTGTGCCGACTCAACTTTACCCGCAATGTTTGTCCACCATAATAATAAAACAATTATTGGGTTCTTGTGCATTTTTATGCATTATTGTGGCATTATAACAATGGGTGGAATTTTGTTTTCCATTTGAATTTGCATTTATATCGTATCTGTTCCAAAAATCCATGTAGATGGGATTACAAGACATCGTAGGTGTCATGCGCTCTCCTCAATTCAGTTCAAAGGCAGCATTATATCTTTCTTGGATAAGGCTATCCCAGAATTCGCTGTCTTACTGACCCCAAACATTAAACTTTAATATTTTTATTCAGCAAGCAAACATTAAATTGATTAAAATTGACACTAAAGATGTATAATGTTACAAAAGATTTGTTTCAAATAAATGCTATTCTTTTGAGCTTTCTATTCATTAAAGAATCCTGAAAAAAGTAACAGTTTGCACAAATGAAGCAGCAACAAGATTTCATTATTGATAATAATAGGAAATGTTTCTTGAGCAGCAAATCAGCGTATTATTTAGAATGCTTTCTCAAGGATCATGTGACTCTGAAGGATCAGCAAAGCTGAATTTTCAGCATTACTTTGGTCATCACAGGAATAAATTACATTTTAAAATATTCAAATAGAAAAGTTATTTTTAATTGTAAAAATATTTCACAATATTGCTGTTTTACAGTATTTTTGATCAAATAAATGCAGACTTCTTTCAAAAACATTATGAATCATATAATAATTGTACCCAACATTTGTGTTCTGTATATTGCTGTCTATATATGTATCAAACCATGTGAAGATGTTCCAGATTGGCCATTTATGTTTCATTTCCATTAGGGTTCTGCCAGCTTGGCAGCTCACTAGAATTGGAAACGCTATCGTTTGTAGATGGTTGGGTTAAAGCCCAGTTGACCTTGACAGCACCCAGGATAAGTAGTCAATCATATTAAACATTCCCAATGATTTGATCCTCTGAGCTTAATTTGATTTGGCCTTTTAGCTTGTTAAAATTACAATATTAGCCATTCATAGCTTTGCTCACCTATTTCTACTGGCTTTATTAGTTTAGATGATGGACTAAACCAGCCATAGTTCATGCTTAGAGCATTGAATGGGTTAACTGATGGCCATTTTTCCCAAATCGTGACCTTTATTATTTACCCTTTAATTAGGTTTTACCAGTGCTGATGCTATATTTGCCCAGACATGCGTTTTCACTGTCTCCAGCATTCTTTGCACATTTTTAATTTGTCTGTCTAACGAGGAGCAGCTAAACGTGATGTGTAGATCTTCACGTTCAGAATGAAAAGGTTGAGGTGTCTGTCTCATTGGTTCACAACTTATTTCAGTTCTTCGCAGCAGACTGCCGTGTATGTGGCAAACCTCATGTATTTTCAGACATCCTGTGGCTGCTGGACTCATGTATGTGTTATTCTGTTGCTCCTCGGCGCACCCGAGCAGGATGCTAAAATTATAGCTGCAATGAGCAAATAAATGTTTACTAGCTTCATTTAAAAATAAATACAAACAGAGGTTAAAGGGGTTTGCTCGAGCATGAAAGCCAGCAGGCTTGAAATGCTCCTTCTGTGGAGTAACAGCCATAAATATCTCTCCAGCTGTTTGCATACTGATATGATTGCATTACGAAAAGAAATTGGCAATTGTGTAGTGTGCTTTATCAGTGATATTGCTTTCTTATTCATAAACTCAAGTAGCTTCTAAGTTTGTGTTGCCCTTTGAGTGGACAAACTCACATTGTATTATGATTAGGGATACACCGATTTATCGGCCGCTGATATTTATCAGCCGATTTTTGATACATTTACAACCATCGGCATATCGACTATAGCATGAAAAAGGCCGATAAAACAAAACCGATGGTTTATTAATGAACTGCGTGAAGGACTGAGCTGTATGTCTGCTGCATAATCCAAGATTATAATGTAATATTCCTGCTGCGCTGCTGTCTGATGTTAATCAAACAACAAAAGACCAAAAAAATGTATTTGCTCTCTACTCTTGACTAAATTAACTTTTGTAACTTTCATAAGGATTCATTTCCGTGATGCGAACAAAGCAGACGGAATCCAGTCATAAAAACGGAATTTGCTCTATAGTGGAATGTCACGGAATTTGTCAGTTTTGAATAATAATATAAATGATATATGATATGATATGATATGAATGAATAAAACGTAGGTCAGTACACTTAAATCAAATGGCGATTATATACTAGTCTTTTTGCAGCTTAACATTTAAAAAAAACAGTTTAAATATGAGTCCTGCATGTTACTGTGTCTCTGTGTGAATGGCGCAGACACGCGGACCGGTTTCATTTAACACACACACACACACACACACACACACACACACACACACACACACACACACACACACACACACACACACACACACACACACACACACACACTCTGAAACTTGCAGTGTTTTTCAGCCTCTGCCATCTCAATATGAGGACATCTCCAGTCACTTCATGAGCATTTTGCCGTTTCATTCGACAAAATCTATCGTCATATCATAAACATACACAGGAACTCGAAGGTCTTCACGGCAACCCGTCAAAATAAAAGTTCAGTTTAACAAAGTAATTGTGACAGGATCAGTGTTGTAGCCTATAGAATTTAGCTACGTCTCAATGTAATAATAACATATGCATTTCATTTATACAGTGAATAATATGCAGTGTTATTTAACATTTAAAAAGCACTGTTTGTTTCATATGTATCTTTGTTCTGTTGTAGGCCTATTTATGTTGGCCTGCTGAATGTTAAATGGATCCAGTCTATGTTCATTAGAAATTATTTGATAACGCAGCAATAAACTAGCTAGTAGCTTTTTTTTTTATATACTTTGCTGATTTAAAACATGATCAAAACGCTCTTTTAATGACAAAAGTTCAAATAAGAGGACAAGTGACAAATATCGGTATCGGAATTGGCCAATAATTGTTTGTTAAAATTGGTATCTGCCCCAAAAAATCCTATCGGTGCGTCCCTAATTATGATACTTTGGTCTCTTGAGTCAAGTTTTTAAAGTCCCAGTGAACCGGAAGTAGCAAGTGAGTTTTCTTCAGTGCTGTGACGTATTTCCAAGTGAAAGGGAATATTGAATAGAGGGCAGGGTTTCACTTCAGCGCACCTCCTCTCCATCTCTCGCTCATAGCAGACTAACGGTTGGAGGGGAGTGGTTACGCATTCTCAAACCTAAGCCGTCAAACTGACATCATCGGAGAAGGAATGCCGTTTCCAGACCGGAAGTTACTTTTCAGATTTTGATTTAAAGATTACTGCGACAATTTTTTTCTGTGTATTTACTTGCACAGTTTAATTGTTCACCTTTAGACCTTTAATATGTTTCAACAAAGTAAATGGGGTCAATTTTGAATTCATGAGGACTTTAAAGTGTCATTTATTCCTGTTATGCAAAGCTGAAATTTCAGCATCATTACTCCAGTCTTCAGTGTCACATGATCCTTCAGAAATCATTCTAATATTGTTGATTTAATAGAGATAGTTTGCTCAAATTAATATTCATTTACACAATATTTATTTCAATTAAATTCACATTTATTTGTAATTTTATATTGCGCTTTTCACAATGCATATCATTTCAAAGCAGCTTTACAGAAAATGCATGTCTACATTACAATTTAGAGTGATTTTGTTATCAGAGGTCCAAGTTATGGATTGTATATGTACATATACAAATCACACAGTTAGCTAACAATGTATTAATTTAAGGCAGATTTAAATACATGTTGTTAACAAATGATTAGGATGCTTATTTGAAGAATAAAAGTTTTGCCTTGACCTTAACATTTTTTCCATTCATTATATACTGTACATTATATACATTTATATATGTACCTTATATACATAACCCTGTTTGTTGGAGTGACCGAGGATTTGTATTCAGCATTAAGCATACGAACGGCCTGTTGTGTGGACTGTGTGGAGTTTTTGTGGTTTGGCATTATTTCCATGCCAACATACCAAAGTACAGCTAATGCAATGAAAACCAACAGCATCTGTTTCCTACAGGTCTGACACGTGGCCCCTCCCACTGAGAGATGCTGTCACATCCACACTATCTTTAAGTCTGTCACTCGCTCTTTTGCCCTCTGTGTTTTCATCAAGAAACCCTCGAACAAGAGCGTCTTTGTGGCACTGCTATTTTTTTCCTCGCCTTACTCTCAACCGCTGCGCTTCAATTTTGTTTTTCAAATCTGTGTCTCTTTTGTTCTTCAGTTGTTTTAGGGTAAAGGGTAAGATGAAGGAAATGCGTGTAAACAGTCATCAGGTGATGCTGTAAATGACCTGATCTTCTGTAAAAACATGACTTGTGCGCAAAAACTGCTCTTTGCATACAAGTCTGACACATTGAACTGAAGAGGAAGTGTGATGTGTGACTCATACTTCGCTTTGATTGGATGCCTGGAGGAATGAGTCTGTGCCTCATTTCTTTGCCAGTGCTGTTGTGTTTAGTATTTTAAAATGCATTATTATCTTAACTGTTTCTTTTTTACTTTTAATATTGGGTACTAGTGTTGACACAATACTGAGAAATAATGAAAGTGACGTGTAGCCAAGCTCTATACCCTTTCCAGGGTGCTGGAGGGTTCATGGGAGTTTGCCCAACCAATCCACATGTGTTTTGTGGATTTGGAGAAGGCATTCGACTGTGTCCCTCGTGGTGTCCTGTGGAGGGTGCTCTGGGAGTATGGGGTCCGGGGCCCCTTGCTTAGGGCTGTTTGGTCCCTGTACGACCAGAGCAGGAGCTTGGTCCGCATTGCCGGAAAAGGGTGGCTTGCCCACTTCAGGTTGGTGGAGAGATTTTGCCTCAGGTGGAGGAGTTCAGGTATCTTGGGGTCTTGTTCACGAGTGAGGGAAGGATGGAACGGGAGATTGACAGACGGATCGGTGCAGCTTCTGCAGTAATGCGGTCGATGTACCGGTCTGTCGTGGTGAAGAAGGAGCTGAGCTGTAAGGCGAAGCTCTCGATTTACCGGTCAATCTACGTTCCTACTCTCACCTATGGTCATGACTGAAAGGACAAGATCCCGGATACAGGCGGCTGAAATGAGCTTTCTCCGCAGGGTTGCTGGGCACTCCCTTAGAGATAGGGTGAGAAGCTCAGTTACTCGGGAGGAGCTCAGAGTAGAGCCGTTGCTCCTCCACATCGAGAGGAGCCAGTTGAGGTGGCTCGGGCATCTATTTCGGATGCCTCCTGGACGCCTTCCCGGGGAGGTGTTTCGGGCATGTCCCACCGGGAGGAGGCCCCGGGGAAGACCTAGGACACGCTGGAGGGATTATGTCTCCCGGCTGGCCTGGGAACGCCTCGGGGTTCCCCCGGAAGAGCTGGAGGAAGTGGCTAGGGAGAGGGAAGTCTGGGCGTCTCTGCTTAGACTGTTGCCCCCGCGACCCGGCCCCGGATAAGCGGAAGATAATGGATGGATGGATGGATGGACGTGTAGCCAAGTACGCTATGTTCGCACTGTCAATTTTTGGGATTGACAACCGCATTTACTTAATGTCCCATTCACACAGCAACTTACAGTAGCATCTCGCATACTGTCTGTATGCAATGGGAGTCAAGCCTGTATTCGCTTACCAGTAACCATAGCTACAGTGACCAAAGTAATATCAAAGATGTGAACGTCCATAAAACTGAAAAGTCTCATCACTTTTGACATGACGAGTCCAATTGAGCCACAGGTGCCTTGCTCAAGGGCACCTCAGTTGTGGGTAAGGAGAGTGGAAGAGAGCGCTGCTCATTCACTCCCCCCACCTACATTTCCTGCCGGTACTGAGACTTGAACCTACGACCGGCGATGTGCAGCAATTTTTGCAGCTTTCCACACTGCTCCGCATCCGATGATACACAAGTTCGAGGTGAATATAGCTGAGCATGACATCTCATCACACCGGCACCCGGTTTGCATCTACAAATTAGTTGCTTATATTTACAAAATGGGCCTACAAAAGCAGAAATAAGCCCTTTTTTTGAAAATAAAGATCCATGTTTAATTAAAAAATTTTCCTGAAACTAAATGAAAACGTTTAGTGAAATTAGGAAATATTTAAGAGATCATTAAAAACATGCTTTTTGTTCTGTCACACGTAATATCACTGTTTGCTAAGTTTTACACATTCTTTTATTTATTTTTTATTTACTTTATAATTACTTTTCTTCTTCTCACCGCTGCTTTCTGATGGTTTATAGAACAATTACTCCGAGTCGCCCTCTGTCGTTTCAAACAAAAGTACAACGGCGAGCGTGTCAAGTATCACCATAGTAAGCGAAAGGAAATGAAAAGGATAGACAGTATTGTTGGTATCATGACAAGACATACTTGTAGTTACAGAAGGTCATGCAGTTTTATGTGTATGAATATTTCATTTTCTTCACTACATTGCAAAGCATAATGTCAGACTTTTTGATTCACTTTATTTCAGAAAAAACAATGTTCCTTGTTATTTTAAAGTGGCAAAATCAAGAACTTTTATCTGTACCTGATTCTGAAAGAACCACCTGGATTCTGTTGCTATAGTAATGAACTTTCACTCTGACTGAAATAAAACATTTTTATGTTTTATTTCAAATCCATGCTAAGTCCATGCAATAACTGCACATCCTTTAATAAGTGATGTTTCCGTTTGAGGTGCGGCCAAAATTAGATTGGAAAACATAACATTTTGACTCATTTTTAGCTCAAATTGTATCCGAAAATCTCACAGCCCCCACGGTCAAATATTGTTATTCACTATATGAAGTAGGCCTATATTTAAAATTGAGATCTCCGAGACCCGTTTCGTGACTGAACCTTTTGAACAGATTTTTTTAAAATCAACTGGTTCACAAATAACATTGAATGATTCATTTGTGAAATCGACGGACATTGCGAGTTGTTAAAAACACCTGAATTTGTCTCAGATTCTCAGATTAATGCTCTAGCTCAACATTTTAAGCTCTATCTTATTTGTGTGGCATTAGACCCCTCTCTTTTACAGTTTTCTGTATTGATTTGAATACATTTTTATATACATTGAATACACAGGATTGAATACATTTGCTCATCAATGCACTACTATACACATTTTCTATCATGTATGCCTATGAAAGACGATCAATAGGAATAGGTATGGGGCGGGGCGACGTGCAGGCTTCATTCAGGTGTACTTGGAGCCAGGCGAAAGTATAAACAAGGCTTACATTGTGCGTACAGAAAACGGCGTGTGGGCATTTTGACAAAATATCGCAATGTAATTCTTTTTTTTTTAATTTTTTTTTATATCGTGCAGCCATCGTTCCAAACCTGTTAGACTTTCATTAGTCTTCTCGACACAAATGACAGCATTTTAAATTAAATCTGAAAGATTTCTGTCCCTCTTTTGACCATCTACACCACTACCACCATGTCGCTTCAAAAAGTTCATAAAGAGATCTAAAGAGACTGAACTACTTTATATCCAGTCTCTTCAGAAGACTGGATCGATTTATATTTTGAATTAATTTAGGTTTTTTATTTAAGGTTGAATAAAAGCCTAAATTCAATCTGTTTGAAGTCTCAAAGTGGTAGTTTCGTGAGTGGAGGGACAGAAATATCAGATTTTCATTCAAATATCTTCACTTGTGTTGTGAAGATGAACGAAAGTCTTACTGGTTTGGAATGAGATTAAGTTGAGTAAATTATTAATTTATGGCTGGACCAACCCTTTAATACAAGTTTTGATACCATGGTAGTACGGCAAAAATGCCGTTTAGGGCATTTACATGACCTTGCATGTTGGGTTATTAACTGATAAAAATGTATATCTTCAATGCAATTAAGTCATTTTGGATAAAACATCTGCCAAATGCATGATTAACTTGGCACTGATTGCAGACTCTGGCTGAATATGAAGGTAATTAACAGATGTCTTATACAGTAGCAAAAAGAGTCTGCTTAATTGTAAAAGGGGCTGAAAATGGTCATGATATGCTAATTGTGACCCCTTTTAAATACCCAAACTTCATGTCTCCTCTCCGTTTCTCTCCCACAGCGAGCTCAGTGTGTGCCACTTCAAGAATGCTGAGGGAATGACTGGCTCGCTGCTAGCCTCGTGCTTGAAAATCCCTAAACATTACACCCTCAGTTATACACTCAAATGTTTTTCATTGAAGCTTATCTACCTTGCAGGACACTGGGCTGTTATTGGCAACTTATGCAAAGTACCGGTCCTCAAACAGGTTCTCTGTAAATTTGGATATGGGTTGCATTTAGTATAAAACAGAAGCTGCATTCCTTTATCATTCTATGGTACATGATTATATAGTGATGGCTCATGTAGCCGTTTTGTGTTTGTAAGTGAATTGGGAAACATGCGTTGTGATACTACATTGTACGTTTTAAACTGTTAATAGTTGACTCATCCTTAAAGACCCTGTTTGAGAGGAAGTTGTCTGACATGACCGCAGTGAAGATCATATCATTTCAACACTGTAGTGTTTGCTGCTTTTGGCTTGTTCCTGTACAGATGCTGTTTTTTTTTTTTTTTGTACTTGTACTGCAGGATTGTGGACTTTACTTTTAATATCTATATATATATTTTATATATATATATATATATATATATATATATATATATATATATATATATATATATATATATATATATATATATATATATATATATATATATATATATATATATATATACATATATACATACATACATACATACATAATATATACATACATACATATATACATATGTATGTGTACATACATACATACATACATACACATACACATACATACACACACACACACACACACACACACACACACACACACACACACACACACATACACACACATACACATATATATATATACATATATATGTATATATATATATATATATATATATATATATATATATATATATATATATATATATATATATATATATATATATATATATATATATATATATATATATATATATATATATATATATATATATATATATATATATATATATATATATATATATATATATATATATATATATATATATATATATATATATATATAAATAAATAAATATATAAATAAATATATATAAATATAAATAAATAAAACTTGCTTAAGACATTTTTAAAATATTTATATATTTAAAAGACTTATACACTCACCTAAAGGATTATTAGGAACCCCTACAATTTGAAGAGGCTACAATTTGCATGAGCTCACCAAAATTGGACAGTTGAAGACTGGAAAAATGTTGCCTGGTCTGATGAGTCTCAATTTCTGTTGAGACATTCAGATGGTAGATTCAGATTTTGGCGTAAACAGAATGAGAACATGGATCCATCATGCCTTGTTACCACTGTGCAGGCTGGTGGTGGTGGTGTAATGGTGTGGGGGATGTTTTCTTAGCATACTTTAGGCCCCTTAGTGCCAATTGGGCATCGTTTAAATGCCATGGTCTATCTGAGCATTGTTTCTGACCATGTCCATCCCTTTATGACCACAATGTACCCATTCTCTGATGGCTACTTCCAGCAGGATAATGCACCATGTCACAAAGCTCGAATCATTTCAAATTGGTTTCTTGAACATGACAATGAGTTCACTGTACTAAAATGGCCCCCACAGTCACCAGATCTCAACCCAATAGAGCATCTTTGGGATGTGGTGGAACGGGAGCTTCATGCCCTGGATGTGCATCCCACAAATCTCCATCAACTGCAAGATGCTATCCTATCAATATGGGCCAACATTTCTAAAGAATGCTTTCAGCACCTTGTTGAATCAATGCCACGTAGAATTAAGGCAGTTCTGAAGGCGAAAGGGAGTCAAACACAGTATTAGTATGGTGTTCCTAATAATCCTTTAGGTGAGTGTATTTATAAAAATGTATTATTAAAATGGTAATTTGTTTTCACATATTTATTTAAATGTATTTTCATTCATTAAAATATAATTTGTTAAATGCATTTGTTTTTATATATATTTCAAAAATTGCATTTAAGCTGAAGGTTCATTTCAGTAATCCTTTTATCTCATGCTTTAATTACTTATCTTACTAAGCTTTTAACTGGGTTCTTCTGATCTCTGAAGTTGATGTACGTAAAATCCTCGTCTTGCTCTTAGTGGGAGGAATTACAGTGTCGTCAGATATCAATAGCAGGAGATAACGCTTCATTGGCAGTCTCTTTGTGTTCCCTGGCTTCAGTGGGTGGTTTGTTGGCCATGTTCACAGCCGTTTGTTGCCGTTTGACACTTTCTTTTAGAGGAAGTCCATTAGCGTGCCATTTGAACCCCTCATTTCCACCAGCAGGCTTATTAAGAGCTTTGTTGCTCTCTCCAAAGGCAATCCAGGAGCTACCTTTTCCTGTTTGGGCTAGTTTTTTCCCCTTTGGCACGATCACTTTGTTTCTTTTTTTTCTTCTTCTTCTCATCCTGGTTTGTCCAGTCAGAGACAGACTAAACTCTACATTTAAATGCACAATCTGTGATGCAGATTTGCTGAACCTTTATTTTGTACCTTTGTTTTTTTTCTCTCCTGCCTGAAGTGTGTTTGGCCAGCGACGTGAGTTACTACCAAAGCAATTAAATGAGACTCAGCATTCACTTGAAGAATTTTAGACCACTTAAATCTCACATTAGAGATTCCGAAGGGTCATTAATATTTGATTGCACTGAAAGCTGCTGTTTTTCTTTTCAAAACGGATCATTAAATGGGATTAAAAAAAAAGCCATTGATCAACGTGTCGACAGTATTTTTGTGAAAATAAAAGGATGCTGATTCTGTTTTTGGTTCAAAATTACCATTTCATCATAAAGTGGCAAGCACAACCAGTTCTCTTCCATGTTAGTCTGAGGACAAATCTTTTAGGGATTGCACAACTACTTATTTTTACTAGTCGACTAGTTGGTGGAACAATGTTTACCTTATGTAAATGACTCACACTGTGCCTCATCAGCGGCCTTTGCAGTGTTTTGCAGGTCGAATGCTGGGATGAAGGAGATTGTGAGTGGAGAGAGTGTCCTTGCAGCTGAGATAACGCTAGTGAGGAACTAAAGCATGCATATCTCCAGATTCATGCTGCCTGCATTGTCCTAAGTTGTGCAAGAAGATTCATGTCACACTCAGTTATGGTTTCTTTCAGCTTAGGGGTGACGTTCTGATTAGTTTCAGAGCAGTTTGAAAAATATTTGGCTTTTATGTGAACGCTCTAAATGAACTTTTGTGTCCACAGCACCAGTGCATTTCACCTATAATTTAACTTATAAACTCTGTTTGTGTTACTTCAAATGTTTTTGGCCTTTACAGTGACAAAGCTAATGTCATGCAACAACACTGGGATGCAGTTTGTTGCCATACAAAGACAGCACAACTCCAGTTCACTATTAGACCTAAACATGGCAACTTTTTATTTTATTTATTTGATATTCTGCCCAATTTAATAATGCTTTAATATATTAATCTCATGTCCATTTCTCCTAAAGCAGTGCAACAATTTAATTGATAAGTCTTATTCGTTGATATGAATGCATTAACTACCATGCAATTAATATTATCTAACAATGACCAATATCTTTCTAATAGCATTTATTAATCTACATATATAATGACAAACTGAACTAATATATAAAAATCCTATTTATTTATTTATTTATTTATTTTTTTATTTATTTATTTATTTTTCTCATTCTCATTAATTCTGTGTAGAAATTCATGTTCTATTTGAAAGAAATATATCATTTTTATATTATATTTTTTCCACAGCATATTCTGCATAGCAAATTAATTTGTACATAGATTTACTGAAATTAGCATTTTATTCTTTTTAAAACAAATAACCTCAAAATGGCTAATAATTGTTAGCAATTAATGTCCTGGATATTGCAGTATATAGCCTTGGGACTTCTTACACAACTTCAGGCTCTTTATGTTCTTTGCATTTGTTCTTATAGTGTCATTAATTTGTTTCAAACCTTCCAACATTTCTTAGCTATAAGTAATGCAAGTGAGCCAGTTTTATGGTGGTGGTGGTGGTGGTGGTGGTGGTGCTTTTGTGAATGGGCTTCGTTGAGCAGTGAATTGTAAGTCCCGGCATGGGGATATTTTCATCACGTCTGATCCGTTGAGGACCAGACAGGATCTGTCATTCCTGTCAGACAGAGGAATGTGAATGAAATGAGGATTAGGAAGACAGAGGTAGTTTAGTGAAAACTAAAGAGAAGCAAAAAAGTGATGGCAATCTTAGAAAAGAATTAGCAACAAAGAATAGAATCAAGGAGTTCAGAACCAGACAAAAAGCGAAGGATCTTAAACCAAGAGAGGGAAAAGAAAAGGGCACAGCGAAGGAGATGCTGATGTCAGCACATGTCTCTGCTTTCTCCGTGTTTAGTAAGACCAAACAGCCCGAGAACAGTGTGCTCCCAGACACACCCTCTTCCTCTTTTAGAAGTCGTCTTTCTCCACCAAAATGCCAGCAGTTCTTTAATCTCGCCTTTCAGCCCGTGGCAGTGTGAGCGAATGGGAATTGTTCAGATTCACCATTTGTTTCTGGTCTGTTGGATTCAGCTGGTGAAAGCGGAAGCATTAAAAGAATATTTCACCCAGAAGTTAAATTATGTAATCATTTCCTCGCACTCGTGTCATTCCAAACCCATATGACTTCCCTCCATGAAACGTGAGGAGCATTTTTGGAGATTGTATTCGTTGCTTTTTCTGTGCAGTGAAGGGGATTGAAGCACATGTATTTAAAATAAATATACTTAATATAATAAAAAGATTTTCTAGGATAGTAACTGAAATTGTATAGAATTACTAAAATTAACATTTTATTGTTCAATATAGAAAATCTCAAAATGGCACTTTATTATTTTTTTGGCCTGAGACAAACGCCTAATAACTTTTAGGCTTTTTTGTTTGGTTTTTTTGGTATAAATAACATACTCAAAATCTGAAATGCAAATGTTGTGTGTGTGCCATGTCTTTAGACAAGTTGATCAGGATATTGCCATTTTTGTCCAGCTGTGAATTCTTTGAATTGACTTTCATGTCAGACCTTCTTAACTTCCAGTGTTGGTGGCTATCAAGTTTGCTGCGATGGATCCTTGCAGCCCATGTGTTTAAAGGACATATGGGTGTCATCTTGCCTGGAATTGTTTAAGATGGAGAGGGGATTAGGGGAAAGCTTGGATTAGTTGAAAGGGCAGAAAGGAAGCTCACTGATGGTTTAGATTTGTGCTGTATCTCCTCCGAACCTGATCTGTAAGGTGGTAGTTCTCTCACGGTTCCCTAGAGTAGAAGATACAGGGCCCTTTAATCAATTACATATTTTTCCTCCTAAATTCCATGTTTTCTTTTTTAATTTCTATGAAATATGAATTTATTTTAATTTTGTGGCAAATAAAGTGCTTTATTTTTCAAAACAAATCTGGCTCCATCCTTTATCTCTACTCAAAGCAGTAAGAACAACTGACAAATCTGCATTAATGAACACAATTTTAGATTATACTGCTGTTGTAATGCTGTGGTAATTTTAACCACTGACCACTTTGCATCCTCATTCTTTCAAAGTGTTCACAAAAAAAGCAAGAATTTACTTTTGCAGGGCAGAAAAGAGTGTCTTCTCGACATGTACACAACACCAGCTACAGTGTTTGAGGGCGGGTCAAAGGCAAAGGTGATTGCGGGCAATCAGTGAAGACCATAGGCGGGCATTATGCAAATGTATTACCCAGTTACGTGTAGCAATAACAAAGTGGGATTCGAATTACAGCCGACTTGTTTAGGCAATTCAGATTCGGTTCTTTCTTTTCAAAAGCAATAACTTTATTTAGCGTGCACTTTCGGCTTCACAACTTTGTTTACATTCACAGACGGCTTAATTACACATTGCATGAAAGGGAATATTCAAAAAGCATAATAGGTGCACTTTAAAACATGGATAAACGTTTTTGCTAAATTTTGTAATATTCCTTAAATTGTTTTAATAAATTGTTGTGGTGTTATCAGTAAAATCATCATGATCATATCATTACTTATCATTACTTATTACTTATTATCATTACTTATACTGTAATAAATACATTCTCTTGTACAGAAGTAATATATTTTTCATAAATTCAAGTTAAACCAAAATTTTATTTTGGTGATTTGTAGTAAAGACCTTTCAATTTCTGTATCTGACAATAGTTTTTACTAGGGCTGCACAATGAATCGCAATAACCCGAAATCACGCTTAAACTGATTTGGCTTATTGCGAATCTTTTAATTTTTTTGCTCTAGTAAAGTCACGTCATGTTTATTTATATATCACATTATACAATAGATAGCTTAAAATCAAGCAGCTTTACTGTATCAAAAATGGAAAAACAGTATCAGTGTCAATCTTAATTTTCTATCATAAAGCAG
The DNA here is from genome assembly GCA_018749465.1 of Paracanthobrama guichenoti. Lineage (NCBI taxonomy): Eukaryota > Metazoa > Chordata > Actinopteri > Cypriniformes > Gobionidae > Paracanthobrama > Paracanthobrama guichenoti. Next base: position 10,288,906 of record CM031949.1, on the reverse strand, counting down.
ATCTCTGGTGTTTTCATGTTTTTACTCGTCGAGGTCTGACCTCAACCAACTGAACAGGCCAAATGAACCAGAAAATATGTCATGTGATGGAAGGCGGAGCCTCCACACACCTAGCTATTACGTAATTGCCAGGGATCGATGGTGGTACGAAGGTGTTTAGCAGCCGAAGAAAACCTTTCCGGAAAGTTTGCTTTGGCAAGCTGTTTCGAACCCCCAAAACGAACTCCAAACAAACTTTGTTTCGGCCTGATTGTGTTCGAAATTGTCATATCAGTTTGTTCTTCGATTTTGCTTGAAGTATATCAGGGCCTTTACACAGAATCAGGCACACAACATATTATTTGTGTTCTATACATTGATAAAGGCATATTAGCATTTATTATCTTTATTATCATTAAAATACCCGAAGGCTTTGAAGAACTGGATTGCAGTTTTATTAGTCATGTTTAATCAAAGCGTTTCAATCTTCTGTGTATTTAGCTACAGCAATAGTATGATGCCCATATGGATGATATCCTGGAATGACATGCATTATTATAGTTTTAAGTTTTCTTGCGAGAGCGCCCTCTGGCTTTCAGATGGAGCAGCATTTACGTGCGACACTGACCTGCGTTTCATAAAAAGAACGCAGCCTTTGTCAAATCGCATGCGGTTTAATTGATTAATTGTGCAGCTCTAGTTTTTGCCAAATGTTGAAATGCTAGTGTAGTGACTCTCACCTCATATAGTGAGACAGCAGACACAGAAAACACCACGAGTCACAAAACTCTGGTGCTCATTCACACAGATGTGCAGAACACGAGAATTTCCCTATTTAAACTGCATTCTTATTGTACTTTCATATTCAAACACTAGTCCATATCATGATTTGTTTTGTTCATCCAAAATTGGCCAAATTCCTTGACATATCTTGCTATAAAATAAATTCCATTTGAGTTCTGTGATTCCGTCCTCTACAGATAGCACAGCCTAGATGTGCAAGGGAGCAAAGCCTCAGGAAACAGGAGCCCAACTCGGATTACCACTAAATCTAATGTGCCTCTTGGCTCACAGCACCATTACAGAACTATACAGCTATACTAATCGCCCTCAGAGCCGCCCACTTTGCTGGTTCGCTCTCCCGTCGAGGTCACTGCCATTCCAGGGTGAAAGCTGACTTTGTTTTTAAGTCTTTTTTCCACTCATGCACAACAAACAGTTGAAACAAAGAGGTCTGAGAGAGTTTCATTGCCTGCTGCGTTTTCGTCGCAGCTGGAGGTGGCCTGCAAAAATCTGCACGTTGCAGTTGAAATTAATTCAGACCAGGTGAAAATGTCCATTTGTTAGGGATTAAAACTTCATGTGCCGTGGAGCCCGGTCTCTACCAGCGCTGGCTGGCTGACTGAGCAAACAGCTTAAAGTATTACTTGTATTTTTCTAGCATGGAGATAAATATGTTCAGCGTTTACTTTGGGTTGTCCGTTTAATTTTTCGCAAAACCGCACATCTCAGATGTGCCGCACTGTCAGACGGCCATGCATGATTTCAGAACCGTCTCATCGAGGACATACCGTCCTGTATCGCTGAAAGATTCACTGGCAAAGGCTCTGATTCTTCTTAATTCCCCTGGTTTAACAGTGGAGCCAGGCATTGCCAAGTTACTACTTCTAATTTTGGTTGTCTCCTTTTAATAGTGTCTTTTCTTTGGTAAAAATGTTTTGGAGATGCAGAGTTGGGCCTGACTGGTTGGCAAAGACCGCATGTCCTGGCACCTCTGTGGACATATTCCTGACACATCCCAGCCATGGCCTCATTTCTCCTGTCCGCCATTGCGTACGCCCTTTTTTCCGTGTCTTGCTGGCAATTTTGTGCTTATTACACATAGGAAAGGGAAAGATGAGGAAGAAATGCCCTCCAGCCTTCAAGAAATGCCCTACTTCCCCATATAACATTTTTAATAATAATAATTTGTAAAATTTTATATAGTGCTTTTCTGGGTACTCAAAGCGCTTTACATGGAAGGGGGGAATCTCCTCAACTACCACCAATGTGCAGCATCCACCTGGATGATGCAGCATCCACCATGGATGCACACACACCAGCTTATTGTTGAGAGGAGACATCAAAGCTATGTATTGTATGAGATGTATGTATCAAATGTATGTATGTATGTATGTATGTATGTATGTATGTAATAATATGGTGATATTTATGATGGATATGGGCCATGATGATGGATCGAGGACAGTGGGCAAATTTGGCCGTTTATTTGCATGTTATTGCATTCGCTTTGTGTGATGCTGAAATCTGGGAACTTAAAAAAAAAAAAAAAATTTTGATTTCAGCATTAGGCGTGAGGCCGGCGTCTGTGTCTGACAGGTAGACCATGTTAACTTGAGTAGGTCTGTTTGAGTTTTGGCCCAGTTCCCTTTGGTGCACGATCTGCTTAAGCATCTATAGTAGTGGCCTTGACTTACCTGCAACACGATGCAAGTATTGTGCTGATTCAATTACTGATGATTGACTCTGCTGTGGTTGTGTTGTGATGGAATGTTTTTGAGCATGTTGTTGATGATCTATCTGTTTACTGAATAATGTATTGCTAGTTTGCAGGTCCAACCTGATTCTTCATCCACGAAAACCTCCAAAGATTCCTACAGAATTGGAACGTGTGCATTCTCATTTTCCTAATTTTTACATTTACATTACCTTTGTCATCAAATGCTTACTTTTAAGTTAGTTTTCAAAATAAGATGTTAATAATTTAATAACACTGTACATTTTTCATAAGCATCTGAAAATTAATATCCTTTTATTATACTGTAGATAATGTTGTGATGAATAAATTCACCTGAAGCATTTCACTGTATGTAATAAAAATCTTTTTTAATTTTTAGATAAAACAAATTAATGTCTGTATATACACTTCTCTGTTTAGATAATTTATTGCCAAATGCCAGCATTCTGCCGTCTGGCGATGGCGACTGACTGCCAATGACTCACTTACAGAGCACATCAATAGCGAGAGCTCTGAAATGCAAATGCAGTCCATTCTCCAGCACTTCTCTGCGGGAGCATTACGCAGCTGCGTCCACCTGCTTCGTGAGCTAATATGCTTAGATGGTTCTGTTTAAATCAGTTGATGACGGTTCGAGCGTGATGGAAGGGGCTGCTGCTCCGTCAGTCAGGCAACATCTGGTGCCTGGTGGCAGCAGACGAACATGCTGATGAGGGGATGTGTTGTCAGTCGCGTGTGTGTGCCATCTGTGTTACACTTCATCTGTGGAATGTCAGTCCTTGCCTTGGACTCAAACTAACGCTCGGAGGGGATTAAATTAGAGAGTGGTCACATCCTGCGTGGTTTTTCACCCTCGAGGCTCTGTTTGTAGGTGTGAGACCGTGATGCTCCATCTCTGACTAGGCAGGGGGCCTGCAGAGAGTCAGGATGTTGGGGAAAGTGAGCTTGCGCTTCGCCAGGGCAGCCCTGGGAGCCTTTGTTCTTCTAAATCTCATTTCTTTCTCTCTTCCCACCGCTCCACTTGTGTGTGTTACTGTTGGACAAACAAGAAAGAGATCAATTCTTGTGGAAAGAGATGCCGGATACTCATTAGAATAAAACCAAGGAAGCTCTGTGTGCTGCCTGCTTTGATGTATTTTTATCTGTTAATTTTTTTTTCCCTGTCATGTTATTCACATCAATTCAATTGAAGATTCATTTCAGAAAAAGATTTTTTTTTAATCATTTTGACAGATAAAAAATGTGTTGTCTATTTCTTTTTGCTCCTCCAGGAACATTCCCACAGTGTAGGATGCTAATAGGGATTTGAACGGGAGGAAATATAGTTTTATAGACCAAAAGCAAGACGTAAGTGCTGAGAAATTCGTTTTCAAGTGTAGTCTGGTGGGATATTGTTCATTAAATCCACTGTCTTTTTCACATTGCTGGAGCAGAAAGCAAGGAAAGGCCCAAAAACTCGCAACTCTGCCCTTTTATTTGACCGTTTTATTGTCTGCCAGTTAAACATCCTAAATCCAATCTCGAATGCCACTGACAAGCACATTGTTGCTTATTATTTTTGTGGTTTTTACACCTGTGCTAAAGCTTTTGATTTGTTTGCTTCTGTCATTTCTTAGCTGTCGTACCGGTTTGCTGAATAGCACTGGTCAAGCTGAACATGAGCGCTTTGTTTTCGTGATCTTATTTTTACATATATAATCTTATTAGCATCAACAGAAAGATTGAGACTGGCTCCTCAAAATCCTAAAATGAACATTTTCTCACTTTGTGGAACTGAATTGAGACTCCAGCATTTTCTTTTAATAATAAACAGTTTTAGTTTCTGCCCCCAGCCAGCATTTGTACCATCACTCACATCATCCCAAGAGGCTTTATAGCAACTTTAAAGGCAGGACTGTCTGCAACCTTCGGTGGGGGAGCATAATTCATTTATGTAAAGGAAGAACATGAAATACTTAATCTTAGGCCTTTGTGTTCTTTGAAACTTTGGAATCTTTAGAATATCTTTCTTTCAGAATAATTTATTCACGTAAGAAAAGGTATATCTGATGTAACCTGGTTTTATAATCTGTCACCAATATATTCTAAGGAGACTAATTCGTTTTAAAGTTTGTTAGTTTCTTTTTTTAAAGTTTTTTTAATTTTTTTATTAGCATTTCTGCTCCACAGCAGCTTCTTTAGGAATCCCACAAAGACAGTTTAGGGAGTGTAGAGTGGATTCGGAGGACTGAACCGGTAAATAGATCCCCACAGAGTCGTCTGAAGATGCCAGTTTTCAAACAAAAGTTGGGCAGATGGTACATGTATGTAGGTCATTCCAGTCCAGCAATAAAAATGATATGTGGCTTGTTTGTAGAGCGTCTGCTAGGGTTTTATTCACCATAGGCAGCTGTAATATGGGAGGTGGACTCAAGGTCAGAAATGAGGCTTGTCTTTTTGGTGTAGTGGCGGTTGAAGGACAGTCTGTGGGAATGATGTGGTGTCTCTGTGGCGATTGCAACGGGACTCCCTTGAAATACGTATTCACTGGCATGTGAGAAATATTTGTTCCCCAATGATGCGTTTCAATGGAATCTTGATGAATGGGAATCCGAGTAGTCGAATCAAATTCATGTTGCATTCTTTATAAATTCATGTTTGTCTACTCACCCTCATGTTGTTCCAAAACCCATTTGCTATTATTTGAAATGTAATCATTTTCAAGCAGCTATTTTCCATACAGCAACAGTTCATATTGACGATCCCAAAAACCACCATAAAAATCACCAACAAAAAGTTGTGTGATGTATTCAAAGCCATCTGAAGTCATGTGATAGTTTTGCTTGAATAACAAAGTGAAATATGAGTCTTTCCCAGTAATATTTTATTTTTCCATCACGTCGCAGCAGAAGAAATTTTCCATTTATAATGACTTAATTTAATTCTGTTCCTCACACAAACCTATCATATTACTTCAGAAGACACAAAATGTTGTGCAAAAGTCATATTAACTTTTATAATCTTTTTTTTTTTTTGGTCCTTGTAGCAGCAGTAAAAGCATATGAGTTTGGAATGACGTGTGTGGGTGTAAATAATGACAAATTTATCCTTTTAAGAAACACGTTCACAAAACAACAACTTTCTCTTTTCTTTGGACATTGGAGCTGTAGGACATTTTTAGCACGTTGACCACTTCAGAATCTTTGCGTAGTGTGAAATTATGGTTAGTTTGCAGTGCATTCTAATTCTAATTCTAATTATGCTAATGGAGAATTCCATGTAATTCCGTTTTGATGGGTTTCTAGTCTGTAATGAGTCTCATGTGGATAAGGTTGTGTCCTTGTGTTTCTTTCCCCATAAAACATCCTCCGGAAATTCCCCAGAATTTCACCCCCTGCGTTCGTCAGCTCATCATCCCCTCACGGCCGTCTGTTTACAGGTTTGGTGAACAAGACGAGGTCGAGTTGGCGGGTCAGACCGCCTTCAGATGAAGCTCATCTGCAGGGCTCTCCTTTGACGTCAAACAGGCCGCCTGCTTAATCGCACGGCCTCGTACAGATGAGTATGTCTGCCTGTATTTTCCCTCCGCCTGTCACTGCCATGTGAATCTCAGCAGCGTAATTCCCCCTTCTGCAGGACAAACACAAGCCGGCGACGGCATTGTTCCACCTTTCTGCCGAATATCCCACGTCATGCAGCAGCATTGATCTGAGGGAGGAAGAGGAGAGGCTGTGACTGCTTATTCTGTTTTGGCACTAGGACAGATGGGCACTCCAGTTTCTTATTGCAAAATATGCTTCACAATGCCAGTCTTTTTGTTGATGTGGAACGAAAAATCGTCCCCTGAGGCCATTTTATTCTTGTTTTATTCTTCCATTGAAGATGAAACGGTTACTTCTACATGCAGCAGGGTTGAGCATCATTCAGCACTGAATTTGAATTAATATTTAATGCTATTACATTCTAATTCAAATTTCTCCATTAGACTTTCATTTGAATTGTAGTAGCTAACAAGATGCAACTATGCGATTTGAATAAGGAAGTATAATCAATTTTCTGATATTTCAAAATGATGTATTTTTCTTCTATTTTTCATCTTGAAAAAATTATATTTTTTCAAGATATTCATAATGTTGGCTTGGCAAATCCTTGTTTGAAAGCTTAACAATACCTGGAAGTTTGAAGATTTATAGATATAGGATATAGATATAGAATGTATAGATACAGGATATGGATATCTAAATCTAGGATATCGGATGTGCAGAAAGGATATTTTAGGGGTGTAATTTATACTTCAATATGGATTGATACATTGATCAAATGACTATATGATGTATCGATGCAATGTGTAAAAAAAAAAAAAAAAAAAAACTCAAATTTCTTTATTTTGACACTCTCCACATCTTCATTTTGTTTCTGATTTTTGCACAGCCTTGACATGCACATACTACATCTTAATTGCGGACATCTTAATCTTTTTAGGGTCAGAGCCAAAGAATGTCAGCTTCTCTGGTAGGAGAACGTCAACATGTCACCAGCTCATGACCTCTGTGATGGGTTGAAGTCAAATCCTTATGGCACCAGTCATTTCAGCTCATGACCTCGTTCTTGTAGAAGGAACGACCCAGTGACCCCTAGACCGTCATCGGTTGTCATTGCCCTGTGTTTTCACCCATTCTCAAACATGGAAATTCGTACCCACCTTTCACAAGGTCTTTTGACACCATACAACCAATTGTTGGGACTATTAATTCAGTGAGACTAGTTTAGTTTAAATGTTGCTCTGCTGGGACATTCATCTGTGGCAATCACAGTCGAGCGGCTAAACCCTCTATCCTATTAAACTGGATTACGCTTTAAGACTCTTACAGCATGAGGGCCTGTTGACCAGGTGTCTCTGCCATACAGATTGCCGGATCCAGAATGCTGAACCAGCCTAAACAATCTCATTAGCCTCAGAGTGGTGCAATGCACAGCGCTCCAAAGGTCTCTACGCTTTTATCGACGTGTGGGTTCAGCTGTCTATTGAACATCCGTGCAAGTGTGAACGATTGGGACAGTGTTTTCAAACATGCACTCAAGCGTGTAAAAGCAAACATGGCCTTGTCCATTCTTTAGGATTCAATTCAATGCCGTTTCCAGCGCCATAACTGTTCATCTGTTTTTGTCTTTTGGCGCAAATATCCTTTTTATTTAATCAATATTTTGATGTCATATTTATTAATTGTAGTCAGTTTTGCTGGCATCTAATTTAGTTGATGAAAGGAAAGAAAATAAACTATATTTTATATACATTTTAATAAATAAAAATCTCTCTCTCTATAGACGGATGGATAGTGATTTTTATTTATTAAAATGTATATAACATTTTTCCTTTTATCTTCTATATTTGTTAACGCATACTGTGAGAATATTTACAAATATACATTTTATTTAATATATTTTAATTAATAATTTAATGACAAAATTAGTAATGTGTTTTATATAAAATGTGTATATTATGTTTTATATTTTTGTTCGCAGTATGTGTATTAGAATCATCTCGTTTTCTGTAGTTTCTCATTAACATTGCATTCAAATTTGTAGCGCCATGCAAGGCAGATCACGACATTCCCATAATCCCTGAAAATCCCACTCCTTTAAATATTGACCAGTGTGATTCTGAAGATGTTTCTGTGTTAGGATGTGGTAGGTCTGCTGTCATTGTGGGTGGTTTGCTGGGACGGCTGAAATAAAAGGCCTTGCTGCTCTTTGTGTACCTTCCCAGGGTTTGCTTTGTTTTCTTAACTTTTGACCCCACAGTTCCATCTGTAACCTCACACTTCTGACTTGTAGAAGGACAATTCCCACCTGATTTTCCTCAATAGGTCTGCACATACAACTCAAACACAACAAGGCCTGATTGTAGTCGGCTTGTATCAAAAAGACGGATGAAGGAAAAACTGTAGTCCTGTGGAATCTTGCATTCGGTGTTAATCTAATCAATCTGTTGTCGATCTAACGCCCAGGTTCAAAAAACAAACCTAAAACCTGTAATTCCTTGTCGTCATGAATCAACTCTATTTACATTGCCCTTCAATATCTCTAGATATTTTGCATCCGTAAACTAAAGTTATGAGTGCTTAACATTGTAGTTGTAGATGTAAATAAATGCTGAGAGAGAAATGCTTTTTAGAAATTTCAGGAATAATTGTCCTAAACTTCCTGTGACTCACACTTAAGCTATTAACCTTAATCAGAAATTGCCTTTATTTTTTGGGATAAAACTAAGGAAAGGCGAACAGAATAATCACTTGCACAACTGTTTCACTGTCTGTGGGTTATTTTATTGACTTGCCTTCTAAATATTATGATTACATTTCACCAGAATGACTTGGAATTATTGCTTCCCGAGCTTAGGTACGGTGTTTTTGTTCGTTTCACAGACCATAGCTGTCCCTGCTGTGTAGCGACTTCCTGGAGTCCCTGTTTATCCTTAAGTTCCTGTTTTAGATTAGCAGAGCTGACGCGGGATAACCTTGTCTGGGTAGAGAGTGTGTGTGTGTGTGTGTGTGTGTGTGTGTGTGTGTGTGTGTGTGTGTTTGGCAGGGAGATACTGACGGCATGATAGCACAGCATGGTGTCACTCTCTCTCACCACAGACCTTCTTAATTGCAATTGGTGCTAATGGGTCTGATGATGAAGCGATTATTTATCTGCATGAACTGCACACTTATGTTAATTATTGATCTAAAACAAATATATCCAGATTTCCGCTTTCTGCCGATTCTGTAATTTCGGTCAAATGCAGCCTATTTTCGCTGTGTATAAAACATACAATATGCTTCAAATGATTATGATTATCGTATATGTAAATATGCATTATAAAACGATCTAGCTGTTTTGGGGAAAAACAAATAAATCATACCTGTCACAGTAGTTCTCCCCGCCACCAAAACAATGTTCCAAAACATTGACAAAATTCGCGTTTAGGAGATATTAGCATTTAAAACTTAGTCACTCACTTCCGCTAAAATGGATCACAGATTTTTATGACATCACCGCGGACTTCAGCTTTTCATCACATCTTCTATCCAATTAAATGCTCTCTAGAATCGGAAGAGTCCCGCCCCCCCCTACATTAATATATACTGAAGCTGCGGCTGAAATCAGTCACTGGTTCATGTATTTACTATTTTCTACATGTTGAATGGCGCATAGTGCACAGTGTAAATTTGCTTTCAGATGAGACAAATTAAGTCTGATTTCACGCCCCACACACACACACACACACACACACAGAGACACATGAGCTCAGAGTGGATCACATGCGCGAGTCAGCACAGACAACAAAACAGGACCCATTTGAAATTCTGCACCAAATGCTGTATTTCAAAGCGATATGGAGGAGATTATGATGAGAAACGGTTAGAGATTAGGAGGAAACTGTGGCTTTACTGAGCTGTAAGGCTCTAGTCAATCTGTGATGAACAAAATGCTATTGGCTGTTTTAAAAAGGGGGAGGAGCTGCTTGATATGTCCCGTCCTGTCTTCCTGTTTCAGGGGAAATGATCTCAACACATTGAATAATGCTGCGCGTTTCAGGACACTTCAGTGGGCCTTTAAAGTTTATGGCATGCCCATCTCGGGAATTCGGGTATCAAAATTTCCAGTGGTAAACACGACATCAGGGCGTTCATGTGCAATTTTTACCTAGGAAACTCGTATTTACAATAAGGCTGCATTAAAACCGCTCGTGCTTATTTGTATGTGCATCCTGTCTGAAAGACGGGTTCTCGCACATAAAGCTGCTGCTCATACAGTGTGTGAGTACTTCTCTTACTGGGCTTAAATGTTCAAAAACACACACATTTATGTCAAAAATGCCTGTATCTTCGTAAACAGTCGTTTATGTCTTAAGTGCATTGCATTCGGTTTTAAAATGAAAGCAGGCTAATAAAGCTGCTGCTGTCCATGCAATTCGTGTTAATCAAACAAACAAACATTCTCTTATTGCTCTTAGCTAAATCACTTTTGGGAAGATTGTGCAATGTTTTTGTACCTTTTGATTACTTTATGCAGTTTGTTGTATTGAAGTTAGTGCTTGAAGTTTGGTGCTAGAGTGTTGATGGTGAGCGACTATTCAGTACAGCTACAGCCGCATATGTTTTTGATGAAAAGAGGAATAGACCATCTCCCCAAAATGCAGAAAAACTCGAATTATTTATAAAGAGTATCCTGCCTTACCTACTTAAGTAGGACATAGGAAGGGAGGACTCAAATACTCAGCATTTGCTGAATAATATTCCTGATCATTTTTGTATCAGACTCCTAGTTTTGTTAATTTGTTTTTGTCCTCAATCACATATTGGACAGTGTTTAATTACACCTTATGGCTTGCAATTATGTTCAGTTTGACATTTAAGTCTTGTAGACTCTTTAATAAGCATCCTAATATGGATAGTGTCATGCATAAGCCCTGTTTTTAAAGGCCTATTAAAATGTTCAATGTATAAGTATAATCTATGGCATTACTGTAAATGTGTTATTACTTATCTGGGGAAGGAACACTAACATTCAACCGAGACCTTAATTATTAATTATGCACAGCTTGAATGATCGGGATCTGTATTGGCTGATCATGACAAAAAAAAAATCCTGATTGGAGGGTGGATGGATGGATGGATCAATGTTAAGTGGTCTCTTAATTTTTTCCAGAGCTGTATAAGACGCATTTAAATGTTTACAAATACATTTAAATATTCTATACAGAATATTTTTATTCATAATTTCTTTTAAGAAGAATGTTACATTTGATAAAAGAAGCATAGTGGCTTTACCAGTGGCTGCAGTTTCTATTTAAATATTTCCATTTCGTGCCAATTTCCCTGGAAGAGATGATTCTTGTTCTCTTGAACACATGGGATAGAAACATTATTTATTTCACCATATTTTGCAATATTCATTGAAACATTGCAAACTGAAGTATGTTGTTTACTTAAATCGTTTGCGTTCTAAAAGAGACACTGGGTCACTAAACGCAGTGGTATTTTCATTCTGTGAGTAGAGGCAGACTTGTCTGATGTTCAGAAGCCTGAGTGACTGACTGACTGGCTTTATATTCTCTGCTGTGTGCTTTATTGCTAACCAAACTGAAGGACACATGAAAGCTGGTGGTTCTGCTGTATTGTGACTGACCGCTGCTTATTGATGGACTAGTGATGTTCATTATGTCGTCTGTCTCTTGTTCTCTTCAATGACACTGGGAAGTTTCATCATACTTCCTCACTGTCACTCTTGACAAAAGGCTCTTTGCTTCAGAATGTGACACCAGACTGAAAAGCAGTCTTTGTCTGCAGAGCCTTTCCTAGCATGTCACATTCTGCTGGTTACTGCAGGAATCATCCTTGAATGCAATAAAGGCAATTATCCATCCAGACTGCAAAATGCTCACGCTCATAGTTCAGCAAGGTTAATAAATCTGTGTCTAGCCACTTCAGATGCAGTGAAATATTAACATCAAAGTGGCTGTGTATTTAAATAATTAAAGGGTCTTGAGCTGGTGGAAGCGGTGTGTCATGATGTCTGGCCTGCCAGCATGGCACCTGCCGAATGCTGGATGTGGCTCCAGGAATAACAGCGCAGCTCGAGGCTGTGGTGCTTTTCCAGTAGGGAAAGCCTCATCTGTCCTCACCAGTCCCTCTCTCACTTTTTCCAGCCTTTTCTCATCCGCCCCGCTGGAAAGTGCCATCTCACCAAATCCCACTAGATATAATGAAACAGTGCTCGACACTCAAAACTGTCTAAGAATTTAGGACATCCCATAGTATAATTTCCCTACTTTTGTGAGTGTCGCCGTAGACAGGGAAGGACCGCTAATAAAGAGGGAAAGATGGTGTGGATATTTTCGGTTTTCCTTTTAAGGGATATTTAATACAAAAATTAAAATTTACTCGCCCTCAAACCTTAAAATTAGACCTCACTGACCTTCCTTCACTGCACGGAGAAAAAGCACTAAGAAATTTCTTAGAATACCTTTTTGTTCTCCATAAGAACACAGTCATACAGGTTTGCAACAACATGAAGTTGAGAAAAATTATGATTTGATGTGCCAAACTGAAGGGTAATTTGCAACAATAAACAGCTTACCTTGAAGGGCTATCCACACCAAGAATGATGCATATAACAGTCACTATATTAGTGTCCACACCAATGCACAATAACACTGTTTGTTATAAGGGTGCTGCTACTTCAAATGCTTGAGCTCTTTAGAGCAGGTTGGATTCTGATTGGCTGTCAATATTTTCATCGTTCTTCTGTTGTTATTGTTATAGCTGTGTAGTGTGAATTTCCCTATTGTCATAGAATAAGAATAATTATTAAAACTGTTATAGTATCATTATCGTCCTTGGCCTTTTGACTAATGAACAATATTACATGATGGGAGAATTGTTTATTATGCTTATTCATTTTAAGAAACTCTGTCTTTTATCATATCATATCGCTGTTGATGTTGATTTTATAAAAGCAGTGATTTTATTTTTTACTCCACTTCATGGCACCTGAGGCTTTAGACATACACTGGATTTTCAGCCTTTTCAAATTTTGGGGTAAAGAAAAAGTCCCGGTTTAATCATATTTAATGCAAGCACTGGTCGATGAGGCTAAATTGCTGGAAAAACATGCACATCATGTATGATGAGATGTGTGTGGAGAAATCCAAATGGACAGTTTTCTAAAACAACTGGTTTTATTTTTCTGTCATTTCGTGTAAAACGTTATATAGGGCTGTTTTGTGATGTATATGACTGTATTTAAGTTGTTCTGAAGGTTATTTGATTATAATTTTGGGTGGTTTTGTTTTTTTTAACTCTATTTAGGCAATTTTGAGATGTGACTCTCCGGGAAGCCTGTTTTTAAGTCTATATCACAGGCATTCCTGATTGCATCCTTTCAGTTTCACTGTATCCTACCAAAGAGCAATGACTCGTAACGGGCTAAATTCAGCCCTCTCCTATATGAGAGAAAGTTTCCAATGAGGCTTTTGGAAATCTTTTCTTTATCAAAGCATTTTGAATAAGAAGGGAAAAGCATAAATACATCGTAATGCACATCTGCTTGTACATCAAAAGCAGCAACTTTTTCATGTTCCTTGTAATTTTGAAGTTCACCAACAGAATGTGTTTACTGTGGGATTTTGATAGTCTAACATTTTGTGATTTTAAAAACTTTGTGATCTGTTCGTCTTTTACTGTCAGCTTTAAGTTTAACTGATGATGACTCAAATATTTATCTCTTCAGGCCGCACTGCTTTCTTTTTAGAAGTATAATCACATTTTATTGCTGTCGTTCCTGCTATGCAATTTTGCTTTTATTTCCTTTTTTTATATAATTTTCTCTAATGGAAATGTTTTAAAAGACATGTTTTCTTAGGAATTTTGCTAAGGAAGTATTTGAATGAAATTACTAGCATACTGAGTTTGTAAAAGTTACTGAGTTCAAAAGGTGCTGCAGAACAGGAAGGATCTTTCACCAATCCTGATGCCGGTGTATGTTGCTTTTTCCTCCTGTCCAGTCTGTGGTCGTTTTCTTATAGTGTCAGACGGCCAGAGATATTTTCAGCTTTTTTTTGGACCTTGGAGACTTTGGTTTCCTTGTTCTGTTTCAAATTCATTGTTGAAATTACTCATTTATGGCTTTTCTGAGACTCTTTTTAGAGGTTCAATCTAACATAGCTAAGCTGTGGGAATATCAAATAATATTTTGGGACAGAATTTTAGCATTTTTGGACAGCTGTGACAACATCCATCATGGTTCCACCTAAAGGAAGTGTGTTCTTGTGTTCCATCTGCACTGTAGATGTATACTATTAATTGTCGGTCTATATGCACCCGTTGAACCATTCCATAAGCCAAAATGAAAAAAAAAAAAAAATCTTTTATTACTGTTACTTTTTCTTTATGCATTTTCACCTTTTTATTTATTTATTTATTTATTTATTTATTTATTTTTTGCCTTAATGGTTTATGAAGCCTAGTGTAAGATATCAGTGTAAATGCCTTTGTCTCTGATAGACGTGCACAGAATTGCATGGTTTTATCTGTCCTGGCATAGATCTGTGGCGGTGTGGAATGTTCTGGGCTCATCCTGCTGGGCTCCTGCAGAGCTAATTGAAGTAACGTGATGAGAGAGAACAGACTGGAAAGAGCCCAACAGAGCGAATGACCTCTGCAGATTCAAGCCGAAGAGTGTCATATAATAATACAATACTTGCTCCTACTTCAGTTTATCGTGCATTCACGGCTTTGTGCCTGAAGAATTTTAACACTGTTGTCCTGTTGCGCTGTCAAAACCTTGCTCTGAAAACATATTTGTTTCAAGTTCTGGCTCAGCCATCATGGTTGTTTGCAACCAATTTTCCTTTCATTTCTGACATAATTTACAATTGAAACAGGATATTCAATGAGAAAAAATGTACTTGGACAGGACTTGAGGTATTCAATTAGGAATTAAGTGGGTTGTGAAATGTGGGTGTTACATAGTCAGATGGTTAAAAATGGAGGGATTCATGACATCTTTAGTATGCAAGTAGGGCTGCATGATATTGAAGAAAAATGCAATATGCGACAACTTGTTAAATGTGATATTCAATATGCGATATAATGCTTGTAAGTGTAAATTTCAATCATATTTAAATATATTTAAAAACTGAAGAGAAAAAAAAAAAGAGCTACGTTTCACATTCTTTGTCTTTTTTTTTTTTTTACCTCCCTACAACTTCTGAAAGTGAACAGAAATGTTTTACTGTTGCATTACATAAAAAGTAAAAGTGATGATGAGGCCCAGAGTCTTCTGAAGACAAATATGGGTTTTATCTGAGGGTTTAGCGGACAATGTTTGCATGTCAAATAACTTTACTGTATGAGTTGGTAAAGGTAAGCATAGTGTTTCTGTTGTTGTGCCCAGTACGGGCACGTTATTCGATTTCTGCTTGCAGAGAGACTGCTGTGTCTGTGTCCTGACAGCAAGATGGATGTCTGATGCCTGTCCACCTCTCCTGGGCTGCATCCAAATGGGTTTCTGTTCCGTTCGGGAGCGCTGGCCCAGACAGATTGAAAGAGGTTTGGCGTGTCCCTTGGCTAATTCATGGCACATGCCGAGAGAGGCAGCTCTGCTTTTTGGATCGCACTGGCTCATTGGCAAACCGTTTTACTAAAATAAGTGAGAGCCAAGCAAATCTCGCTACTGTATCTCTCTCTGGACACATGAGGGTGTTTGGGAGGTTTTTAAAAGCTGATAACCACTCTTTTACCGCTCGCAGCTACCGAATCCAGTTACTTATCGGTCATCCAACCTTTATGAGGTTATTACATTATGTGTGTGCCATTTCTTAATCCACTGCCAGGTTGACATCTCTTCAAGTAAGACAAATGTCTTGGAGTCATCTGAGGGCAGCCACTCTTCCATTGGGAATGAATCAGGATGGACTAGATGTCCATTAATAAAGTTGATTAGTATCTACAGTTTTGTTGTGTAGTGGTTTTTAGAGAAACGTCTCAGTGAGAGTTTGGTATGCTGGTACAGTATACTAAAATCCAGTCTGAGAAGCTGCATCTCTTAATTCGTCATCTTTAAAGCATCACTACTGCAGCCATCAAAGCACCGTGTATGTAATGGATCCTCTGCCTTCAGCAAGGCAATTACTGGTGGACTTCAAGTCGCCTGCTGGGAGACATTTTCACATTATTATACACACTAGGTCTCTGTTTTTTTGCGTGGACTATGATAGTTTAATGGATAGCGAGCCAATTTATCTATTGAATATTTGTCAATGCAGTCTGCGTTTTTGGTAACTGTCTACTTGGATGTGTTTTTGGCTGTTGTGAAGCATGAACGATATTTGTTGAATGATATTTATTAATATAACTCCAATTGTATTTATCAGAAAAAGTCATATACACCTAGAATGGCTTGAGGGTGAGTAAATCATCATTTTAAAGTGAACTAATCCTTTAATTACTTAAGTTACACCCAACACTGTATAAAAGTCAGTATTTTTGTTTACCTGCATGTCAGGTGACTATTAACTAACATCAGAGAACCGTTAACATGCAAATGTGTTGTTAAATAATTAAAATATAAATTAGGGAGGTACTTCAAGTAAAAAAACAGAAAATGTAGGAATCCCTGCACTAGTAAATAATGAAAATATGTAGTTTTGCACATATCAGCCTGTTAAATCTGTCAAAATATCAGCACCTCATTTTTCTCTGTAATAGTTAATAGTAATTTAATGGCACGTCTATATTCTTTCCTCCTCTGTAGGAAGTTGTGAGGTCATTCCAGCATGTTTCCATTGTTACAGTCGGTTACTTCAGCGTGCCTGACTTCCTAGTCATTAACGACCACTTTCCTTTCTCGTGGTCTGGGACTCTGAGTTCACTTGTTGAAATGGTTTGGAAACACAGCTGTCCTCAAAACCCCTAGCGTACCACTGGCCAACTATTCTCCTGCTGCTGCACTCGCCCCTTAAAATTTACCGGCCTCTGTTACAACAAATTAAATTTTCAATTAACCTTCCCAGAAGAAGGCACGAGGAGAGAAAAGAAGCTTATCTCACGTTGTGACTTGGCTTTTGCTGTTCCTTCATCAGGCACAGCGAGGGTCTCATTGTACTGCTCATTGTGTCTCATTGGCGGAGGCTCATATGAACGTCAATAAACATGATTAGCCTTTGCTTTTGAACCAGAAGGATCCAATGGAACGCAGTCAGTCGTTCATCCGTTTTAATTTTTTCATGTTAATTGTGTAAAAAAAAAACCTCCTGTTTGAGTCCCAGTCCGACTGATTAACTAATTGAAGTGACAGCTTTATTATAACGATCCATACTAGTCAAGTGATTCGTTCACATTTTGGACAGCATGTTGCTCTGCAACGCAAGTAAAAATTACTGTTAATGTATGATTTTGATGTTCCCAGTCTTTCTCACATCACTCACAAGCTCATATAAATGTATAAATAACTGCTTCTGAATAGCTGTGCAGGTACTCTTGCTGGTTTGTCAGGTTCTGATGTTACTATTCATGCACAGTAGTTTTGCATATTGCATGTATTGTGTTTTTGGAAGAGGGAGACAATGACAGAATGTTTGTGTGAGAGGGACAGTCATGTAAATCCATCGCTGGCAGTCAGACCTCCATGTCCTCATCTTCCACTATTACCATCATCATTTTTAACAGCTGCCACCATCTGCAGCCTTTCCCAGAAACTCCTCCTCAATTTCTGAAGAGCCTGTCAACATGCTTTTGTTTTCACACGTTGTTTTTAAGCATATTTTAAGTACTTTTTTTAAGACCGTCTTGAGCAGCAAATTAGCATATTAGAATGAAAATTCAGCTTTGCATCTCAGAAATAAATTACGTTTCTTATCAATGTTGAAAACAGTTGTGCTGCTTAATATTTGAGACATTTTTTTAAATGTTCTTTTATTTAAAAGTATAAATTTTATTTTAATTTTTATATTTTATTATATTTTTATTTTATTTTAACTATGGTAGTGTATATTACAATATTATATTCTAAAAGTGTCTTTAACAGCACATCATATGGCCCTTAATTACATACATTACAACATGGTAGCAATTCTCGGGATAATTTGAGTTGGTCATGGTGAAAATAGTGACTGCTGTTTCTCTGAATAAGTCAAGAACTGCTCTGGCTGCATCTGTACAAATTCTACTTGTATCCGAGTTTTTGTCCTGAACCCTTTTGCATTGATGAATCAAGAACTGACTCATCAGGCTGCAGACGGAGACTAAACTTTCCCTGCAGCAACGTCAGCGACACCTGCACATCTGTTGAGTTGTGCTGCAGTTGTTAATGAATTATCATTAAGATGTTGTCATTAAGACGTTCCCGGCCAAAACGAAAAGCAAAACCTTTGAGGTCCCATCAGCCTTTATAGTAAGTCAGTTACTGTTCAGCTGTACGACATAAGACTAATGCTTTCAAATGAAACTCTCTTTGTCTTAGAAGAAAAGAGTTCAGGCCTAAATCATTCATCTTGCATCTGCATGTATTGATTTTGCCTATAATAACATGTTGCAGTGTTCACAATATGCACATTATTTCTGCTGCATTTTGCAAGAGTTCAGAATGCACTGTAAATGTATTTATCGATACAATCTTTTGCCTTTTATTGATCAACTTTATTTGAAAAAAGCATTTTGCAGTTTGGAATCCATGTAGAATAATTATTATCATTTGGATATAATGTGCTACTCCATATGCAAACTAGATTTCGAAAGGATAAAATTTTTACTAGTTCTCTATATCTCGTGTTCAAAGACTATTATGGCCATTATTAATAAAAATAATTTGTTTTCTGTGTGGAGCCTGTTATGAAGCAGAAATGCTGTCAACGTTACACGCTACAGATGCAGGATGTGTGAAACAGGCTGCACTCTTCATCTCTTGACATGTGGGTTTGGAAAGAGTAATCAACTCAGCACATATCCATGGATTCAATCAAGCCTATGTTCATTCAATTATACAACCAGCCAGTAAGTATGCAGTGGCTGAAATATTTAGCAATAGCATAAAAGATTCTTGTTACTTTAAACATGGAGCGTCACCGGATTAATTCTCTAGTGGTTTAAGGATTTGAAAATACTTTTTTGGTAGCATTTAAGCAACCCTGCAAGTCCAACTCAGTAACTTTGATTCAACCAATGCCATGAGTTTTTCCCTCAGCTTGTTCAACCAAGGGGAGTGTCTGAGAAACCTGTCATTTATTTTTGTGGAGCAGAAATTCAAATCATATTTCTATTTTTGCGACGTCACAGCTTGACAGCTCAATAATTTTCTACTGAATTTCTATTGTGTTTTTATAATATTAAAATGGTCTAATTTGATCAATTTGTCATGCTTTTTAATTGTCGTAATGAAGTAATATGGATCTGAAATTTCAAGGAACAAGAACAAATAAATTGGTTGTCCTATGACAAAACTTCACATAGGGCCTGTGTACACCTGTTCACTTAATGCGTTTTCTCTGATCGGATGGCTATCCGATCATGAAAAGACCAGGTGTAAATCAAATCCGAAATGCTTTTGAGAAGGATTTAAATCCGATCACTCAAACCCAGGGGCGCCGCTAAGGGAGGGAAAGTTAGGATGATTCTAAGGGCCCACACACTTTTGGGGCCCCCAGAGATCGGTTTTATTAATAGGCTAGAAACAGTACTAGTAGTAATGTAATAGAAATTATAAATGTATAATCTTTTTCTGCATTTCCGGCAAAAATCTATTTTTGCATTTAAGGCACTGGCAGATTAAACAAAAGACCAATTTATATTATGTCTGATTGTTGCACTGTTGCTGTATATTGCATTCTGTTTATAAGTTTGTGTTTAGTATAATGTATGTTTAATCATTGTTTAAGAACGTTGCATTTTTCTATGAATATTTGATTACTGTACTGTATTTTTCTATTACATTTACATTTGCATAATAAATCATCTGCTAGCTACAGCCATGGTAGGCCTCTGACTAAATATGGATACCTTGTGGTCAAAAGCAATAGGTCAGTATCATTAAACTGCAGACAAAGATTTTAGATAGCTAGGCTGGCTTATATGTTTGGTGCAGAATGGGTCCGGTAGGGGTCCCAACCTCATATTATTTCATAGTGCCCAAAATTGCTAGCAGCGCCTCTGCTCAAACCAATTCTGGAGGTGGTCTGAGACGCATTCCAAATGAAACTGGACAAGTGTAAATGCATCTGGTTGTTGAAACCACATATGTGACCCGTCACGGAAACCATGACACAAGTCGGCAGCACAACTTTCGAGCAAAATGAGAAAGAAGCATTTTGTTTTTTTGCAGAATCTGTTAGTTGAGATCATGAAGAAGCCTCTCCGTGTTTGAGATGGCAGTATTGGTATATTTAAAAGCGTACATTTTGAGGTTGAAATCGGCTTGTTTTTCAGAGATTCTAGCACGCAGTAGGGGCATGTCATTGTCTGTGTGTATTTCCATTGCCCCCGGCCTCCAAGGGAAGCGTGGCTACTTATTATGCAGCGCTCTGGCCGGCTCTAGCTGATATCAAAATTCAATGAAGATGGATGCCGCAAAGAGTATCGCATGGCTATATCGACAGTAACATTTGATGGGGATAAAGACAGAGAAATGGGGAAAATCCATAACTTTGACTGTAAATGCTACACGAGGAGAAAAGAGAACTCTCTGCCCGAAGATCCCGACAAAGAGAAAATGTGCCTGAACGACTTATTTCATTGGAAGCAACGAGATCTGCAAGAATCCTTTTCTGTTTCTTATGGGGTGAGTTTCCATAAACAAAGTTTGTCGTTTTGTGTACATTCTAGCTCATTCGTTAGCTAGCTCAGGGCTGTCGTTTTAATTGTAATCGTTAGCATCGTATCACTTGCCAAAACCCCCCATTACTATAATGGGCTTTTAGATGGTAATGTTAGCATCTGCTATTAATTTGAACAATGCTTCAATTGCTTGAATTGACTGGTGTAAATGACTTAGCCCACGTAAACCTGCCTGTTAGCATTCTTGAATTGAATGTGATGCTAATAATTTTAGCCAGTGGTACAACTATCCAAACTGTTTTAGACCTAAAAGAGTCTTTGCCTATGTTACACTTAAATGTCAGAGAAAAGAACAGAATCAGAGATATTTTTTTTTCTTATAGAAAATTGTACTTTGCATATTAAACTGTAAAAACACATAATTATAGTTGATTTTAGTTTATCATAGTTGATCATAACTAGTGATGAAATGGCATGAAAATTTCATTTCATGATTATAGTGACCAAAATGATCACGGTTATCACAGAATCCTGTTCAAAAAGTCCTAATGCTACACAATGAAATCAATTCACCAAGTTTTATGTAGAAAACCAGCAAATAACAAATAAAATTAGCATCAATATGTACTTTTTGTTTACATAAACATAAAAAATGATGGCCAGATTTTAAAGGAGTGTCTTGCAACATGTTATCTACAATGCACAAGTTCAAATAGAGTTTTGACAAAAAAGGTTTTATAAAAAGATAAAACTCACATATTTCAGCCTCTAAATAATTTTTATAAGAGTCAAAAAAGATAAATTACTGACATTTACAATGCACATTTTCCTTTATTATTAATAGTATGCGGTCCGATTTTTCCCATTGTGTCTGTCGTTGCTATGCAACCATGCAGCTTTACAGGGGGTATGGCTTATCTAAATGAGATGTAAATGAGCCCTGTTGTCACTCCCAGCAGGTGAGAACAGGTGCGAACTGGAGTGAACTTTAGAGGCCGTTTTCTCCCTTTTGAGCTTTTTTGAGTGCCTACCTTCAAATGGCCACAACAAATCCAAATATGATCAGATTTCCATGTTACACATCATTGGAAAGCTTGGAGACTACACTTTCAGAATCTGTGAATAACTCAAAATGCCCCAGAACCGACTTGTGTCCCTACTTTCCGTGATTGGTCACATATGTAATTTTACTCCCAGAAGTTAAAAATTAAAGTGTCAGAGCGAGATATGACAGTGCTACTGCAACACATATCACAACAGATGAGTAACTGAGTATCTCTTCATCAAGCCAACGCACAAACTGCCGCAGATGAAAGTGAAGATATGTCTCAGGCGCTCAACACGCAATCATCTTCATGAAAAGTTGTGAGACTAAATGATTTACCAGTGCTGATCAGTGCGGATAACTCTGTTAAATTTGCATATAGCATGGGAATTGAAGATTGGATTTCTTGTTTCTTCAAACTTCATTTCTTTCAAGAAAACGATTTTGTTTTGCGCAGACACATTTATGTGGCCAAGTGTAAGTGGAACCGTTTTAACAAATCAGATAGCTATCCGATCAGTAAAAATACATGTAGTAACCGAGTGTAAACAGACCCTTAGTTGAGTAGAATGTTGTTATGCATGACTGTAATAGTCATAAGGAAAGCAACAATGGATAATTTACCCCAGATCGTGAAAATAAATTGTCCTTTAAGTTTAAGTTTTTCATCTAATATTTATATCATATTTCATATTTATTTCAATTCAATCTCATTGCAGCGTTTAGTTAGGACATGGTCTAAAGAGTTTTTGATGCAGAAACTATTTGATTTCACCATCTGTTTAATGGTATAGTTATTTGTTGTAGGGCACGCATACAGAATCTGTAGCTGAAGGCTGTATTTGTGACATGATTTCACCACCCCTTCACACTTGAGTATGTGAGTTGGTAAGTGACAGCTATAATCTCCCAGCTTTGTCCAGCTTGCAGCTTTATATAAACACCGCTTCCATTTGTGGTGGTCCTCCCATGGTTTACACTTCAATTCTATAAACTTAGCACTGGGCTTTCCAAAACAACGCTTTCTGATTGTGGGAGTTTGGGAGTTGTTTAGGTCAGAGATGCACTTAAACAGATTATATGTAATTGGGTATCTTTTTTAACCCATTTCCTTCTTTGTTTCACTTTAATCATTTCAGTTCTCCCAGCAACTTCTGTCTAAACACCCACAATCCAGTTCCTATCCCCACTTCTCCCTACTTTCCATGGGCGGCACCTCTCGAGCCAGCCTAACAGAGCGCCAGTGTGCCACAGGCTTGCCGCAACTTTCCCGGAGACTGTAATTACTACCCTCAATAAAAAAGGACAGACAATATCAGTTAACTTGAATGCGTTGTTTGAGGGTGGCTTTTGAAGCCTGGTCCTCGCTGGAAGGTTTGAATGAGGTTTTATTTGTGTGTGCCGCCCAGCTATAAAAGGAGAAGCAACACAAATTCACTTCTCAGCTGTCTCTGAATTATACAACGGATAGTTCCGGTTCTGGAGGCTGATTGGTCAATATAGCTGTGAGAACAAAACACCTGTTCATAACACCCATAGAGAGCAACTATTAACTTTTAGTTACGGCTTATTAGTTATTACCTCGTGGAGGTTTTAATGAAAAAATGTCTGTAATATTTGATAGCAACAAGGCTCTTGATTATGTGCTGTGTTACATGCTTCATGGCAAAACTAACCGTATTTGCCAGAATCTGAAATGGATGTGAAGAGAAAAAGACTGCATGTGTATACCGTAAAATGATGCCAAGAAAATGCATCATTCTATTAAATTGATCCCTTGAGCAAATGAGACGGATCTTTTCATTTGAATCAGAACCACACAGTGCAACCAGTTTAGTCCGATACAAATGATTCTTATGAGCTGAATCTTTTCAGTGAAACCAATTTAGTTTGATTCATAAACAAATTATTCTTGTGAACTGGTTCTTTTCAGTAAATCAGAACCACATGATGGAACTGGACAAATATTCTGAATATTCTGATCTAATATGAATTCTGACTTGTAATATTGCCTGAATCATAATCATACACTGTCTGTTCGTTGGCCAGAGGAGAACTAGCACCCGGACTGAGCCTGGTTTCTCCTAAGGTTTTTTTTTTTTTCTCCATTCTGTCACCTGATGGGAGATTTGGTTCCTTGCCCCCATCGCCTCTGTTGCCTTTGTCTTTTGGCTTGCTAGTTGGGGACACTAAATATTCAACTATATTACTGATCTGCCTGCATTGACACTATATGATAATTGAAATGAGCTAGATGACATCGCTGTTTTCTCCAGAGCGGCTGTACAGCCAAATCAAATTCTGTTGAATTACTTTCCTGTTAACACTGTGAAGCTGCTTTGAAACAATCGGCATTGTAAAAAGCGCTATATAAATAATGGTGACTTGACACACAGAACAACCAGTATAGTCCGATTCAAGAACACGCTAATATGGTAACTAATTTAGCCATAAATCTGTCTGACGCACCCACTGCTAGCCTAGCTTAGCACAAAGACTGTAGGTAAACGGCTCCAGCTAGCCTACTGCTCAGTAAGTGACAAAATAACGCCAACATTTTCCTATTTACATGTTGTGATGTGTATAGTTACATTGAGTACTAAGATTGACCTGAAAAGTTGCAATTTTCTAGACCAATAGCCGAGCAGTAGGCTAGCTGGAGCCATTTACCTCCAGTATATGTGCTAACGGTGGGTGCGTCAAACAGAGTTATGGCATGCACGAAGATGAGAATAGTATGTATGGACTTATCTAACTCTGGAGGATACGGTGAATAAGCTAAAGTCCCAAAAGGCATCTCCTTTAAACAAATGACTTTCTTGAGCCAGTTTTTTTTCAGTGAATCAGAAGAATATTAAAACCAGTTTAGTCCGATTCACAAACAAAGGACTCTTATGAGCTGATTTTTTTCAGTGAATCAAAACCATACAGATTATCCAGTTTAGTCTGATTTACAAACAAATGACTCCTATAAGCTGGTTCTTTTAATGAATCACACAAAAGACTCAAAAGCTGACAAGTTGCCAGTTGACACAATCAACATCTGACTCACTTTTTAAACTGCAGGTTATCATTACTTTCAGTGATGTCAGTCCCAAAATTAAACGTGTTTTGTGTACTTGCTGTTTGTGAAAATTAAATCACTGTCATTACTGACTGGTTGTTCAAATGAGAACGTGTTGTTATAAACACCCATTTGCAGAAAGAATGTATACTAAATTATATATTAATGAAACACATTGTTTATCCTAAACTGTATTTACATTATACTACACTCACCTAAATGATTATTAGGAACACCATACTAATACTGTGTTTGACCCCCTTTCGCCTTCAGAACTGCCTTAATTCTACGTGGCATTGATTCAACAAGGTGCTGAAAGCATTCTTTAGAAATGTTGGCCCATATTGATAGGATAGCATCTTGCAGTTGATGGAGATTTGTGGGATGCACATCCAGGGCACAAAGCTCCCGTTCCACCACATCCCAAAGATGGTCTATTGGGTTGAGATCTGGTGACTGTGGGGGCCATTTTAGTACAGTGAACTCATTGTCATGTTCAAGAAACCAATTTGAAATGATTCGAGCTTTGTGACATGGTGCATTGTCCTGCTGGAAGTAGCCATCAGAGAATGGGTACATGGTGGTCATAAAGGGATGGACATGGTCAGAAACAATGCTCAGGTAGGCCGTGGCATTTAAATGATGCCCAATTGGCACCAAGGGGCCTAAAGTGTGCTAAGAAAACATCCCCCACACCATTACACCACCACCACCAGCCTGCACAGTGGTAACAAGGCATGATGGATCCATGTTCTCATTCTGTTTGCACCAAATTCTGACTCTACCATCTGAATGTCTCAACAGACATTCAGGCAGACAAGGCATTTTCGCCCACAGGACTGCCGCATACTGGATGTTTTTCCCTTTTCACACCATTCTTTGTAAACCCTAGAAATGGTTGTGCCTGAAAATCCCAGTAACTGAGCAGATTGTGAAATACTCAGACCGGCCCGTCTGGCACCAACAACCGTGCCATGCTCAAAATTGCTTAGATCACCTTTCTTTCCCATTCTCACATTCAGTTTGGAGTTCAGGAGATTGTCTTGACCAGGACCACACCCCTAAATGCATTGAAGCAACTGCCATTTGATTGGTTGATTAGATAACCTTATTACTTAGGAGATCTGAGTGATTTTTTGTGAATTATTACTAAAGAGACAAAGGCTGATATTTGTTCCTGACTGTAAGTCTTCCTCACCCAACACTGTTCACTTGGCCACAGCAATTTATGGCATACACTGTACCTTACGCAAACACTTCAGAGGAGTAACAACAAAAGGTTAATGCGTCATATAACGCACACAGAGGCGTTCATCTGGCTTTATGGCTATATCTTCCCCCTCGCTGTTTGTCTAAAGTATTTCAGCTTCATCAGACCTGCGAGGAACAAAAGGGATTTCAGGTTATTGAATAACATGTCTTTATGCAGTGTGCATGTAGATTTAAAGTTCTCGGACAGGTATTCATTGGACTGTAATGCAGTTAAGACAGTGGTGTGGTTGGCAGTTCACTCACTGTAATCCACAGCTCAGAGAGGAATAGTCATCTCTGAATGTCAGCAGCGCTCTTCATAAGCACCCGTTTACCTACTCATATGTGGATGAATATGAGACATGCCTCTTTCTCTAACAGGCTGATTTTTGTCTGTTTTGTTGTCATCGGCTTGCATTGATTTTTTGTTGACTTGGCACACTTCTGTTCCCGAACTAGTGAACTGAAGTCATTCATTTTCAATGAGACTTGGCGATGTGAGGTAACCTGAGCGCCAGAAGCTGTAAGCGATGCAATGAAATGGGTTTTATGCAACTTTATGCAAATAAACAATGTGAGCCTAGAATCTAGAGTTGGATAAATCAGTTTTACCTTTTATATTTATAATTTGGGACAATGAAACTGAAACACTGGCCAATATAGTGTTTTACGCCTATATGTGCACAGCCTGGTGACCAGTCTTTACTGATTTTACATTCCATCAGTAAGAGCAGAGTGTGAATGTTGAATTAGCGGAGCAATAGCACAGCTGTACATAAAATACAGCAAAGTCAGCAAGTCTTTTGTGGTGTATCAAGAGCTATAGTGTCGAGGGTAATGTTGGCATACCACCACATAGGACGAACCACATCCAACAGGAGTAACTGTCGACACAAGAGGAAGCTGTCTGAAAGGGATGGCCAGCTTCCACCAAAACTGTTCGTCGGGAGCGCCACAGAGTCAATATTCATGGTCTGGCTGCTATAGCCAAACCTTTAGTCACTCTTGCCAATGCCAAATGTCAGTTCAGTTGGTGCCAACAGTGCAAATCTTGGGCTGTGGACAATGTGCAACATGTATTATTCTTTGAGTCCACCTTCACTGTCTTCTGTGGAGAAGAGGCTTAACACCCAGACTGTCATGAGTCCAGAGTGAAGCACAGGGGTGAATCTGTGATGTTTTGAGCTGCAATATCATGGCAGGGGTTATCTACTGCAGGGGTTTTCAAACATGTACATTTTGTACATGTTTGTACAAAATGTTTGTACCCAGCCCTGTACATTTTGTCTCCCGTATTTGACACACCCACTTCAGGTATTGCAGTCTCTAATAATGAGCTCATGAGTTGAATCAGGTGTGTTAGATGAGGGAGACATACAAAATGTGCAGAGCTAGGGGTCCTCCAGGGCAGGTTTGAAAACATTATCCCTACTGTACTTGAAACCATTTTTGACAGAATGGTTTGATGAACATGAAAGTGAAGTTGAACATCTCCCATGGCCCGCACAATCACCAGTAAACTAAAACAAATATTTTAGGATAAAATACAAATCATACAAATATGAACAGGCCAGGAATGAAACGAAGGCTGTGGGACGCTTCAGCTTGCGGTCAGTGAAGGAATTTCCTCAGCACAATCGTTCTCTGGAGTGGAGGTGTCAGACCGTGAGTTAACATGCTGCAGGCTAAAAGAGAAACACAGATACAGTTAAAGCAGGAAGTTCATCTGTACAAGGGAAAAAAGAGAGCGAGTCGTTGCTGAATGGTCTCATAAATCTAGTTTGATCTGTTGTTGAGTTTATTGCATAGCGCCTCAGCCCACCATGAAATTTAGATGTAATGCACCATTGTACTGTTATCTCATTTCTTGCATCGGCTCTCTGTGGTTTAATGTGTCCATGTTGCACTGAATCATAAATGATAGGCCATTTACAGTATGTCTGAATTATTCTTGCCAAGCAGACTGAACGTGAGCTCTCTTTGAACAGAAATATAATTTCTGTACACTTCACCTTTTAATTTGCTCCTTCACTCTTTTCACTTTCATCATGTATATGTTCGGTTTCATTTAGGGCTGGGAAATAGAAATGTGCATTAATATACATTTAATATTTTTTTGGAGAGCTCTTAAAAGCATAAAATTATTTATTTTTTCTGCATTAATTAGATATAAAGTATAACATTTTTGAGTTGAATATCCAGCAAAAATGACTATATTGTGATGTACACCATTATCCTGTTGTAAAATTACCCTTACTGTGAGGAGATTTTGGTCATAGCTCCCATCCTTTGAAATGAAATCTCAGGATCTATCTGAAACAGAAATCTTTTGTAACATTATAAATGTCTTTACTGTTGCTTTTGAGCAATTGAATGTGTCTAATGTTAATAAAGGTATCTTTTTTTTTTTTTTTTAAACCTTTGAACAATATTTTTTAGGTCATGTGACCATATATAATTTTCTATAAACATACATTTGTTTCCTTTAGATTAGCGCACATTATTAAATTAGCATTTTCCCCAAAATTGTAGATTGTGGTCTAATGCTATATATAGATGTTTGTTTTTTCCAATATTAATTCACAGATGCCATTATGAAATACAATTAGCTGTTTTTGTTTTACCTTTATCTAATTTGTCCTTTACTAGAGGACAGCTGAAATAAAAAGTGGTATAGTTTGCCCCACTCTCCCCTGTGCTTGGCTGCAGACATTGACTATTCAGTGTTTTATGACTTATTATACAGCTCTCCTTGTTTGTAATTTTTCACACAGAGCTTGGCAGCTGGTTTATTGGCTTTGCTGTTTGGTGTGACCGTGCAGAACCTAATGACTTCAGATAGTGTCTGATGAAAGCGTAAACAGAGCTGTGCTCAAGCTCTTATACATGAGCCGCTCATATTTATTAAACAATAAGCTGCAGGAGGTGAAGCAATACAGCAGTTTTACCACGGCTGAGGGCGAGTTAGGCAGTAAAACCGCTGTAACGCATTGCCTCCTGTGGCTTATTGCTTTTATTAAACAGCAGCAACAGCAATGTGAATTCATTAACCTAACCAGTGAATAATTCTCAGCATGGCACGTATATAAGCAAAGTCTTTTTCAAGGAAAGCCTGTTCACTCAGCGGCCATATTTGCAATGCCTCTGGGGCAGCTATTTCAGGCATTCAAGACCAAGTCCTATCTACTTGAATGGGGAAATCCCAAAATTGCTTTAAATAACATTTCAAATCAAAATATGACATGAAATGTTCCATAAATGTTGTGTCTTATGCTCAAATAACAATAAAAAAATATATATTTTTATATTATATTTCATGTTGGTCAAGCCAACGTGGATGTGCAGTCCTAAGTACACGTCTCTGACTTTTTCTATGGCATCTGAAAGCTTCTAACAGCAGCTGCAGTGATGCAGGCGCTTACTAATTGACAATTGACTCTTATTTAGAAGGCGGGACGAATTTCGCCATATTGCATGTTGCACATTCTCCAATTCACAAATAATATGAGTGCTCCATCTTCGTATAGCTAAAGTCTTGGGTATAAGACATCAGTTTGTGCAGTACAGATGTGTGTATATGGACTTGTTTTAATATTAGATAATACACATTTTAGAGCTGAAACATTTGATTATGCATATTACATGGTTTTCTGAAATACGCGATTCTGATTGTTGCCAATGTCAACTCAAATCAATATTTCATGTCCATGCATTTAAGTTGCCGTGTAACAAGCATAAAATGTACAATCATCCGGTTATTGTAAAATTAACTGCTTTAGGGTGATACAAGACCCTTCTTCTTCATGTCACTGTTTGTTTTGCTGGATGACTGTACATTTATCCCTGCATGTTTATGGTTATCTTTACTCCTATGTGCTCTTTTGTACCTCCTTGTGTTTTTGAGTCAGTGTAGCCGAGTTGCTTTGTGTTGCACAGCTGTCACTAGCCGTCACTTGCTGCTTAACATCATCATTGGCTTTGGATGGAAGCCACTTCAAATAGAGATATTAAAGATGAGCCCTTCTGATGTGTGTCCGCTATGCAGCAGCACGTCTCCAGAGCACCTTTTTTGAGCCCTCTGGGGTTTCAAATGTCCCGAGATTCTGAAAGCATGAAGGTGCAGCTCTTGTTTGACCAAACTGACCAGTTTAAATTTATCTGCACCAAAATGTGCGTGCTAAAATTTTATAGCACATTTAAAATCGATTACATTTGAATGCATAATACGTTTTTTTCTTATGTCATTGTTTTTTTATTTTGTATTATTGTTTTGGTCTGAATCTGGCCTGATTTCTATGCTGCTGCTTAGAAATCCACACCAGGCACAAGTTTATTTTCTTTATTCTTTTTCTAATTACTTTTTTGGACAATGTTGGCCTCCATAAAGCAGGTTGCTACTGTTCTCCCTCTACTTCCTGTCCTACTTTGCGGTTCAATCCTAGCCTTGTGTTGATGTGGAATTTCCTCTATTCATAAGTCAGACTTTCCAAAGTTAGATTTTTTTTTTCATTTTTTTATGTCATCTCCCTTTACTCCCACAGTCTATTAGATTTAGTGTTCCCTCTGCAGTGGCTGCAACTGCCAGGGACGGAAATCTGACTTTGTAGTGGTACGGCTTACTGCACCATCCCACCAAGGAACAGGGCTGGTTATTGCAAATTGAAGAGCTTTGTAACTCAATTACCCAAAGACAAAAGTGCCAGCCTAAGTATACATTCTGTCAGCGGACAGGATGGCAGTTGTCTTTGTATTATAATCATTTGGAAATGGATTGGAATAGTACAGTTGCTGCAGACACAATTTCACTAAGCGCCGAATGATAAGCTTCCATAATACAGTAATGCAGAGGAAAATTGAACAAAGAGACGAACGGGTCTGCGACTGAATAGTTGAGGTCTTGCGTTTAAGTGGCCGGGAGACGTCAGGACAGCTCTTGCCAATAATGCTGGTTTAACTTCACCACCAAAATGCATGTTTGAGCCGTTTTAATCATGCTTTAACACTGGATGCAGACCTGAGTATTTGACATCAGAGTTTGATTTGGTATGAAAGCTGTTTTTCATACTTTTTGTGGTAATGATAATGAAGGAATATGTGTTTAATTGTTATTAAACTAAATAATTATCACAATGCAATAATATATATATATTTTTAAGAAATTAATAATTTTATTCAGCAAAGATGCATTAAACTGATTAAAATTGACAATAAAGACATTTATAATGTTACAAAAGTTTTCTATTTCAAATAAATGCTGTTATTTTGATCTTTTTTATTCTTCACAGAATCCTGGAAAAATGTATTATGGTTTCCACAAAACATTAAGCCGTACAACTGTTTTCAACATTATAATAATAAATGTTTCTTGAGTAGCAAGTCATCATATTCGAATGAGTAATGATGCTGAAAATTCAGCTTTGCATCACAGAAAAAAATTATATTTTTAAAATGTATTCAAATAGAAAACCGTTATTTGAAATTGACCCTTCGCAAAGACCCATCCCCCTTTAGTTACTGTTGCTGTTTTGTCTCTTTATTGTGTGGTGACCGATCGCTGTAGCGCCTCAGTTCATGCGGCTCGTGAACTGAACATCTCTTCCTACTAGTTAATTTTATAGCGCCAAAAAAAACATGGATGAACATCAGAAGTAATGTTAATTAAACCGTGGAAAGACGCCAGTACACAACATTTTCAAGTTCAAGTCCACCATTGTAAATCTACGAACTCTCCTGTCTGCTTTATCGGACAAAATGCCAGATTCAGCGTTACACTCAAAAAAATGCTGGGTTAAAAACAACCCAAGTTGGGTTGAAAATGGACTAACCCAGCATTTGGGTTGTTTTAACCCGGCAATTGGGTATAACCGCTGGGTTAAAACAACCCATTTACTGGGTTAAAACAACCCAATCGCTGGGTTAGTCCATTTGTTTTTAAATTGTTTTTAACCCAGCATTTTTTAGAGTGTATGATTGGTCTGATCGTCTGTCAGTTAAACTCCCGGCGAAGGGTGAATTGTAATAATATTTGACAAAATGACTGTTTTTACTGACCAACCCTGTTAGTAAAAACAGTCATTTTGTCAAATATTATTACAATTCACCCTTCGCCGGGAGTTTAACTGATATATATATAATACTCACAATTTTTTTTTTTTTTTCATTTACTAGTATATTTTAACTGTCAGTAGATCAGTGCTTTTTGTAATTGCCATTATGCGTTTAATTTCTTATTTGAAATATATCTTGCTGTAATTTGAGACAACTCTTTTTGAATTAATATGTACAGTAGCTACAATAGTAAATGGCTGCATAATTCTCACGTTGGTGCTCACATTAATGGCGCGTAAAAGGAGGTCTCTAGTTTAGGCCAAAGCAATTAAGCAAATGTGAAACCAGTCTTAGATAGTGAGCTTTTTTTGTTGTGGATAATTTTTGCCGTCGTAATGCCTGTTTGGATTTCCTATCTGAACAGGATGCTGTTATCAGTGCATTTAACTAGAGTCTCAGGCCGAGTGGTCTGTATCGCCTCGGGCTGCACTTTGGTCATGCGACATAATAGTTTCTGTGTGTGTGTGTGTGTGTGTGTGACTGCTATTGAGTAGCCGGTGTGCAGCGTGGCATCTTTTCGAGTCTCTTCAGGAGGCTCTTCTTAGCGCTGTCTTATCTCCACTGATAGCTGCCGTATTGTATTCACTGTATTCTCTTGATAAGGACATTGGAACAAGATAAGGGCTTGATTGATTTGTTTTCCTATCCGTCAAACACCAATCTGGACTGTTTTAATGTCAGAACTGTTTCACAAAGGCATCTTCAGATCTAGATTTAAACATTAAAACCAGCAGTAGCACTGAATACTGAATAAAATAGATGTTTTGTAAATGGATGTATACAAACCAAAAGATTATTCATAATAAATGAATGATACATTTGACTTCAGTGCAAAAATAGTTTCTAGTTACGTAATGCTTGATCCTCCAAATAAAAAGTTTTATAATAATTCTGATTGGATGAGCCACATTCAAAGATTTTGTAAAAGAGACGATATAGAATAAAACCCTAAAAATAGCAATTATATTTTGCTGAAATGTTGGTTTAAATGGAAAGAAATTACTGTCCTTGAACTTAGAGCAACATACAACGTTGTATGCTATAAACTGCAACTGCAATTACGTTATGATCTTTTACTGACCTATTGTGTGTTGTACATTCTCGTCATCCATACGCTGACCTAAGAGTCTGGTTCCTTATCGTTGATAAGTCCTGCCTAGTTTCTGGGAAGAGAAGGGCCTTTTATTGTGGCTTTTAAATGGAAATCAGAGGGAAAAAACACCCATCTTGAATTCCTTTCATCACAACACTTATGACCGTAACGGGAGCCGTTTTCATATGACTGGTGATGACTGACTTGATCTTTATCCATTCTTCACATGCGCTTATGCATCTAGATGGTCTGTTTTGGTTACAGTAGAATAAATCTTTATTAAACTAAATTTTGACGAAAGACGTTTGGATGCCGGTAGTTGCTCAGTGTTTTAAAACCTCCTCACATTCAAGCCTTATATCTTCCCCACTGAGTGTCAACCACAAAAAAACTATCCCGAATAACGTCCCATGGTGCTTTCCAGAGTTTAGCTACAGCATCCTTGTTTGGCTAGCCTAAGGCCGGTTTCCCCTGCTTAACCACAGCAGTCAAGGGAGGTCAAAGAGCGCACCGGTACGGCCACCTGACATCGCTGAAGTCTCAGCGGTAGCCAGATTTGATTAGTCTCCGAGTACCTCAGCAGATGTTAATGAGGAGACCTTGACAGGTTCCCTGCGCTCACAGAATCCATACCTATTAACGTCCCACTCCGCTGCTCTTTCTTCTGTGCGTGGAGCCGTTCAGCTGACAGGTGTTGGATGAGGCCATCAATTATCAGAGCTGAATATCTGTGTCAAGCTCCATGAATCGATCCAATAAAGAGGGCAATGACAGAAGTGTCCACCTCTGCTCACCCTTTATCATCTTCTGAGACCGTCCTTTGTGACAGGGCCCGATTATTGCCCGGGGTCATCCAGTCCGAGGGCATTGATTGGACAAATCGTTGGCTTTTTATTAAAACTCAAGAGGTTTGAGGTGAACGAATTTAGTACGGTTTCTCCTGTTGTTCCATTATGGCTGACTTTTTAAAATGTTTATTTATTTATTTTTATTTAAAATTTCGTTTAACAATGTAAATTGTTTATTTAGAATTTCATAGGTACAATTACATTTTATTTATTACTATTATTTTAATACAATTTTAGTATGTTACTTAGTATTTCATAGTATAATTACAATTTATTTATTTTCGGTTTATTAAATTTTAATAATTTAGTCTTTTTAGTATTTATTTTTATTTTAATAGAAATGTACTGTTATTTATTATTTTCGTAGATATTATTACATTTCACTTATTTATTTTATTATTTGTTATTTTAACAATAGAAATGTAGTATGTTATGTAGTAATTCATAGGTATGATTTATATTTATTTGTTTTACATGGTAAAATATTTTTTATTAAATTGATTAAATGTAATTTTCATTTAGTTTAGTATACTTATTAAATTTAAGTAAATAAAAAATAATGAAAAGTTAATCTAATAAATTACTTTGTAAACACTGGATAGATTCAGATTTATTTATGAAAGCCAGTGATATTTATTTGGTGAAATTAGTGTTTTCCTGCAGAAAGCATTTGGTATACAGAATTAGTTTAAAAGGGATATGATTTTTTTAATAATTATTAATCACGGCAGCAGTAATTGAGTAATTCAGTTAAAAAAAGTTTTTGCATCATAATTTTGTGAGCGAGTTTGTACCGTTAACCATTTTCTGTGACACGCATCACTTTCTGGCCAAATACATGGCATCTTTTCTGCTGATGAGACCCGACGACCTCCAAAACCAGACGGGCGATACTTTGGCATATCCTCACGGTTTCATTCCACACTCCCTCTCTCTTTCTGGTTCAAGGACATTTCTTGTTCTCAGTCAACAAGCCTTTTTCACAGTGATGCAGAGGAAGCTGCTTCATCTGCGTCATTGTGAGTGTTGCATAATGATGATTTTGAATGTGGCATGATGAAGTGTTTTTATGCAACGTTCCAGAACGCAAAAGAAAGCGTGCCAGTTCAGGCCCAGACCAAAAATATCGATCATACAGAGACAGGAGTGGTGAAATCGCCATTATTCACATCCTCTCGCAAACCGCCTAGAACCTGAGTTGCAGAATTGAGATGAGAATGTCAAGAGAAAAGTGCTGGAAGTAGGAGTAAACAACTGAGTTACTCTGAGACTGTTTTATTTGGTTAAGAATATATTAAGTTAGTATTGTTAGAGTTTTAATTTGAGCAGTTTGACTTCAATTAAATCTTCCCTTTACTTGGATTTACATGATAGTAATGAATTTTGTATGTATGATTACATTTAGTTTTTGTGTAGTGAAGAAACGGCAAACAACTAAACTACATTTTTGAGAATTTTAAGCTTCTTGTGGAATAATTAATATTTTCTTTTATTAGAAATGTATTCTGGTGTTTAGTATTTCATAGGTATGATTACATTTAATCATGCATTTTTATTTATTATTATTTTAATAATAGACATTTAGCATTTCACTATTACATATTTATATTTATTTATTTATTATTTTAATAGAAATGTATTATTTCACATGTATGATAACATTAATTATTTGACATAGTAAATGTCTTTTGACTAACATTTATTTAATTTTAACTTTTTGTACTTTTCAGTAAATGGAGAGTACACTATGTTGCACTACAAGAGTGTAGCTGTTTCTTACGCCATGCTTTTCAAAAATGACAGTTAGAGGCTTTCACCATGATTACATTACTATTTATATGTCTAAATAAATAATGCAAAAATGTATTCTGTTCAAAGCTGATGGAAAAAAGACATTTCATTATTGAATAGTTACCTACATAATTAAGGTTTTTATAATTGGGTGGCATTGGAGAACAGTTCTACTTAGTATTACCCTGCCATTAACAACCTTGCATTCATCCACAGTAATGTGATGTTCTTCAAGCTTGCTCATATCTACTCCATCATGCATTAGATATTTCAGAGAAATAGTCCATCTGTTTTTGATGCTCACCAGCAGTGTAAAGTCCTCGGCCATCAAATCAGCCTTGACACGTGTTTAACATCAGGAGTAATCGTATCCCATTAAATGGTGGAAAGAATTACCGTTGTTTTACTTCTCAGTGCTTTGAGTTAACAACTCTGGCAAATGTTCCAGCTCAATTGGACGTTTTTAATTCTTTGTAGGGGACGAGCTCTTCGTTGTTGCATCACACACACAGTATATGACTTGGATTCTGCTTGTGTTTTATGCAGGCTGAGCTGTAATGTTGCTTATTCATCAGCAAATAAATCCTAGTGTAGTCCCACTCGCTCTGGCATGTTTAAGACCTTCTCCGGTCAGACGCACTCACAGGCGGATTAATTGCATCACAGGACCAACATTGCCACACGTCACTGCCCGACCGTTTACTTTACTTACAATGAGACCGACTCTTGGGAAATTATATTAACATGCAAAAAAAAAAAAGAAGCGAAATACAGAGATTAAAAAAAAGTAATGATGCCAGAAAAATAAGACGTTGCGCAATGTTGCACAGTGTATTTATTTAATATATATTTTATTAACATTTTTATTTCAATTAACATGGTTTTTAATGTTTCTAGTTTTAGTTAACTTTAATAAACCTGTTACTGGTAAACAAGCCAAAAATACAGTGTTGTAAATTACAGTGTTTGAATGTCAAAACCACAAACAGTGATTGTACATGAACTAGGCCTTGATTTTAAATGACGCTCTTTAAATTAAATTAGCCTTTGCAAAAGAGGAGAAAGTCACATTATCTTACCAGCTGCAATTTAAAACCAGCAAGCATAACGTGTCGTATTACTCTGTTATCAGAGATGTAGTCAGACTCAGTTTAGACGAATTGCATCTGAGCTGTAATCTTGAATCACATGCTCCAGTGGCAGGATGTGCTTCTCCATGTCAGATTTCACTCGCCGTACATTCCCACACTAATTACCATTCCGGAACAAATCCTTGAGTCACCCAACACTCGGGAGCGGTGGTCTGTCATAACAGATCTGCCATGGAGCGCATGGAGAATACAGTACCATGCTGGGGAGAAGTCATGGGAATCAAAATCAATCAATGCTGTTAAAGAATAAATGGAAAATGCCCATATAAACAATCCTTTAACAACACATTTTACTTCCATAACCTGATGCATTTCAAACCGGATATCCAGCTAAATGATTCATTTAAGAATGTAAATAGTGTCAATTTTGACTTTAACATTGGCTCCCATGCCAAACAAATCTCACGGTGTGTATAAAGGGGAAACTGAGCAGCACACTGACCTTTTGCAGGATAAGTCAAACATTTGTCTGTGTTTGGATGCAGCATCTCTGAACTGCTTTACACTGATCCTGTCGTCTTCATGCCACCGGCAGCGCTGACTGTCAGATTACATCACGCTCTGTTTTTCACTACTAACAACAATCCAAGCTTTTGCTGGTTTGAAATTGATTTGGCTAAAATGTACTATTTACAATGTGCATCATGAGGCAAAGGCACTTATGAATGGGAGAAAGTGCAACGCACAATATAGCGGAATACATCCTGCCTTCTAAATAAAAGAGCCCATCGCCGATTGGTAAAATCAGCTGCCGTTAGAAGCTCCGGTTGCTATAGGAACAGACAGTGTTCTGAGACGCGCACTTAGGACTGCACATGTGCATTAGCTGGTCCAGCCTGAAAAATGCAGTCATGATTTGACTGTTTAGAGACAAAATTAAATTTAATCATAAGCGTGGTAAATCGCTTTGGGGAATTTAATGTTCCCCGATTCAAAGAGATAGGAGCTGTAATTGCATGACTGAACTAGCTGCCCGAGAGCTGTTTCAAAGATGGCCGCCGAGTGAAATGAATAGACTTAAAAGGACTTTGATGGAACTCAGTAATTTGGGTCACAGTGTTGGGATGGGTTCATGATAGCCCACTATATAGACTAGGCCATTATTTGGCTCTTGTGAGATTATTGCCATCAACCAATAGACAGACAGACAGAAATTATGTTTGATTATCTATTCATTTATTTTTTTTATTGGTTCTTTGTATAGCTTGAATGATTATTATTGTTCTCATATGCAAAGCAAATAGATGAATTACGAAAGAAATTATTCACATGAGGGCTAGTAAATAATGACGGAATTTCAATTGTTTGGATGAACTGTTCCTTTTAATGGGTTTTTTTTCCATTCAAACTTTCTCACTTTAGCTTCCTGTTATAGGCAGTAATGGAAATCCGGCGTGCCCTGACAAAAAACAGACTGATGCTGTCCTGTGCCTGTGTAGATTTATCTGTGGGAATGAAGTGATTGTGTCTTGTTGTAATGTATTTGTTTAGGCTCGAGGACGTTGTATGACAGTCCTATCACTGCAACAGCACATTTGCTCCATGGCACGCTGCGATTGCAGCTTGAGTTCATTTCTCTGGCATCCTCAATTGCAGGGACATGTCTGCTATCTGAATGTCAGCGCAGTCTAAATGTTTTCATTTCTGTCAACTGCCGTATATTGAGCTGCAGATGGGAAAAACTTTCTTGAGTATTGTGGGAAAAAAGGAAATCCATCTCATGACCTAATTGGTGGTGTGTTTTTAGTAGTTATAAAGTAAAGTATTGCACTACCTAGCAACCATTTAGAAAACCCTAGCAACCGCATGGCATTTTATACTTTTTATTTTATTTTTATTTTTTTATAGCCCATGTCATGGAAAACATGGAAATAGGAAGAGAGTTTTACATTTTGTGATTTTTCTAGGCCTGGAAAAGTCATTTCCATGACTGAAACTGTAAAGTCATGGAAAATTCTGTAGTGAATATATGCATTTTTCTTGTCTATAATTGCTCTTTGTGAGTGCAGTCTTATCCAGTATTCACTTCAGTTTTCCAGTAACCCATGTGGAGAAGTTATGGAAATTCGTTGGTCAAAAGGTTTGGGAACCATCTATAATAAAGATGCACTCTGAGTGGTTTTGGATGAGAGCATCTGCTTAAAGACTAAATGTAAGTGGTTGCTTTGGGGCAAAGAGACTCTCTTGTAATTTTGTTAATAACACTAATTTGCCTTGCCTTGGCATGTGAGGACCATTTTTGAGTTTAAACTGGCCTTTAGTTCCTCTTCAAGTTTTACTTCTCTGACTGCACCTTTAATTCTGCTTCTATTTCTAGGCGTCACACAATGTTATTTAACTCCAAACATTAATGAATGGCCTCATCACATCAATAGCCATCATAGAATTTTTATAATGAGTCATAGAGTGCCTTAAGAATAAATAAGTGATCCAAAGTTGGGATAATTACGCGGTGGCGAATAATTAAGCCTTTTAACAATCCTGACTACTGCTGAGTACTGTTCTCAGGATCTAAGCTTTCTCAGGTTAGTCTAACCAGCTTATTGGCACCATGTTCCTCTCACACCCTTATTACCCTTTCAACCAGAGCCAGCAGAGCAGGCGTTAGGAACACCTGGTTTTACCTTCAATGATTACAGGTTTTTACATGGTTCATAAATGATTCCAGACTTGTAGGATACTTTAGAGAACGCAACTGGTTTTGAGTTGCTGTTGTCTTTGTGGCATCATTTAATACCAGCTTTGACACAATACGTAAAATATAATGGCAGCTATTGGTGAAATGAAAATAGCACTTACACAATTGTTATTTAACTCAAAATGGACAATTATCAATAGCTCTATCATTACTTACAGTATGACATGAATAGTGAGCAATGTTTTTAGACATTGAGTGATAACATATCAGACATTGGCCACCCAGCACTCTATTAGTAACGGCATGGGTGTCCAAAGTCCGGCCTGCGGGCCAATTACGGCCCAGGGATGAATTTTTTAAACTGCCTACAGCTTCTCTATTAAAATATATTATATGTGGCCCACCACGCATAATTTACAAATCATGCAGATTCACAATGTCAACACAAGGTCACAGTACAGAAAATCATTTGTCAACATTTGTCAAATTTTGACCACAATTTGATGAATAAGCTGCCATTTCTGTTGCGTATGAGAAACCTTAAACATGGCAAAAACAGAACCGCGCTAATCGTTTGAACTGCGCTGCACACACCATTTATTATCTTACATTTTTATATTATAAAATATATATCACTTTTGTTTATTTATTTTTATTTATTTTCTTTTTTCCTTTTTGCTCTTGTTCTTTTGCCCTTGTGGGCATATATGTGTACAAACCACTTTACAGGGCTGTGGCATAGAATTGGGTTAGTCGGTTCTTGTGACTCTGTGCTAGTGATAGTATCACCTTCCAAAATCCTCAGACAAACCTTGTTCTGTAATCTTACCCATGTCACAGTATCGCTTTTGATGCCATGATTAGTCTGGTGGCCACTTTCCAATCTTCTCTTGTGTCTTAAGGCGGACTTGCTTGTTTGCATTTCAGTTTGGCACTTTCTTGTTTTTAATGATATATCTTTTGCATCATTGCACAGTTGACCTATTATGACATTTACATGTTAATATCCATTGGATTAATACCCATTTTCTCTTTTCCAGATGCAGCAGCTGTTCTATGAGAATTACGAGCCAAACAAGAAGGGCTACATCCGTGATCTCCACAACAGCAAGATCCACCGGGCCATAACCCTTCACCCCAACAAGAATCCTCCGTACCAGTATCGCCTACACAGCTACATATTGAGCCGAAAGATCGCTGAGCTGCGCCACCGCACCATCCAGCTTCACCGTGAGATTGTGCAGATGAGCCGCTATAGCAACACTGAGGTGCACAAGGAAGACCTCCAACTGGGCATGCCGCCTTCGTTCATGCGCTTTCATCCCCACCTACGTGAGGAGGTGCTAGAATGGGAGTTCCTCACGGGCAAGTACATTTTCTCGTCCTCGGACGGACAGCCTCCACGTCGAGGCATTGACTCCTCACAGAAGATGGCGCTGGACGACATCATCATGCAGGTAATGGAGATGATTAACGCCAATGCCAAGACGCGAGGTAGAGTCATCGACTTCAAAGAGATCCAGTATGGATACCGAAGGGTTAACCCCATGTACGGGGCGGAGTACGTACTGGATTTGCTGCTGCTCTACAAGAAGCACAAGGGGAAGACCATGACAGTGCCAGTGAGGAGGCATGCTTATCTTCAGCAGACTTTCAGCAAGATCCAGTTCCTGGAAGACGAGGAGATGGATGCCCGAGTGCTGGCTGCCAGGATCAACCAGGACTCAGACTCGCTGTCCTTCTTGTCCAACTCTCTCAAGATGCTTGTCCCGTTCAAGCTGAGCGGCCCAGGTGTCGAACAGCACGAGCCCAAAGAGAAGAAGATCAACATCCTTGTGCCGCTGGCGGGACGCTACGAAATCTTTGTACGCTTCATGGCCAACTTCGAGAAGATCTGCCTCATTCCCAATCAGAATGTCAAGTTGCTGATTCTGCTTTTCAGCACGGACAACAACACGGAGCGCATTAAGCAGATAGAGCTCATGAAAGAGTATCACATGAAGTATCCAAAAGCCGATATGGAGATCAAGCCAGTTTCTGGCCCTTTCTCCCGTGCTCTGGCCCTGGAGGTCGGCTCGGCCCACTTTACCAATGATTCCTTACTCTTCTACTGTGACGTGGACTTACTGTTTACTCCCGACTTCTTGACCAGATGTCGCGGGAACACCATACTTGGGGAACAGACATACTTTCCCATCATCTTTAGCCAGTACGACCCAAAGGTTGTCTACGCGGGCAAGGTGCCCAGCGACAACCACTACGTGTTCACATCCAAAACGGGCTTGTGGAGACACTACGGTTTCGGAATCGTCTGTGTCTACAAAGGAGACTTGGTCAAAGCGGGTGGCTTTGATGTCTCAATCCAAGGTTGGGGACTGGAGGACGTGGACCTCTTTAACAAATTCATCCAGTCCGGGATCAAGCTGTTCCGCAGCACAGACACTGGCATCGTGCACGTCCACCACCCCGTGGTTTGCGACCCCAACCTAGATCCCAAGCAGTACAAAATGTGCCTGGGCTCCAAAGCATCCTCACATGGCTCCACGCAGCAACTTGCCGAGCTGTGGTTGGAGAAGAACAACCACGGCTTCCGAAAGATCTCGAACTCTAATAATGACTCAATGAGGACAGAATAGACCCTGCAAGCGCACACCCATCTGTCTTCCTCTTTATGGTGTTTTTTAACTACCTTATTTATTTTTTACAGAAAAGACTTCTGTGGATATATTTTGAAATAACTTGTTTTGTAAACTGTACAGGAGCAGCATGACACCTTCAGACTCCATCTGTTTTTTTTTAGCAGCATTACCGATTGTTAAAATAAGGAACATTGACATAAGAGGAGCAACAACGAGAGATCTATTTTACGAATTTAATACTGAGCGTTATATTTATGGCACCTCACGGACAGACTGCTGTGTACCTCACCAGAAAATGTGTCGCAATGGAGTTGAAGGAGTTTGCACACGGACATGTGGTGTCTGGCAAATGGTAAATGTTTATTTGTGAATGTTTACAGAGAGCTTTGAACAAGTGATTGATACTTGGGAAAGGGGATCTATAAAATAACAATCTTAATTGTGACAATTAAGGGCCATTGATCAAAAGTTTTTTTCTTTTTTGGGTTTGTTTTTTCAGTTTATTTGTCTGGTATGATCCATAATAACACTGTTTTGTTTCCATTGATTTAGATTTATTTTTATTGACTTCTGTGAATGAAACTGCTGGATGTAGATCTTTCCAACTCATTCCCACTGTCTAATTTATTGAACATTCAGTCTCGTATGGTATCGGACTGAGGTTATGTATATTAGAGATTGTATAACCGTCTCAGTCATGGATAGTGTTTTCGTTCCTGTACATTTTCCTCTCTCTATCTCGAATTACTTTGATTACCAAAGACTTTTTTTGCACAGTTGCTGTAGGTGATAATTGTTTCGAGCGTGCTTGTGTATGTGTGCGTGCGTGTATGTGTCTGTCCGAACACAAGGAGATGGAGCAGGAAAAACTTTCTGTAGAAAAATTGTACTGTAGGATGGAGGTACCAATGACCAGATTTCTATTCTGCACAGCTCTATGAAAGTATTTTCGACAACAAGCCACTTAACAAAAATTTTAAACTATTTTGTCAGTTAATTTGATCCGAGTTTGTTTGCTCCTGTTCGTTATTTAATTTTTTTATACAGTTGCATACAGGCCATTCTCCTGTGATCGAGCCATGCACTCCACAGGGAAATCGGCCTAAACCGCCGCCTCGCCTTCTGATGTGAGGACCAATCTCCCACAGTAGTCTGTTTTTTTTGTTTGTTTTTTTATTCTTTGGGGAGTTTTCATACTTCAGTTCTCTATTAGCCCCATACAACTGGGACAAATGTTTTATATTTAATAAAAATGGAAAATGTTTATCAAAATGTGTTGCATGATGTTTTGATTTCTATGTCCAACTAAACCATGCCTTTAGGTTTTAGCCCAATTTGTTTGCCTTTAAAAGCTGCTTATTAGAGCATCCAAATGCAGTGAAGCACAAGTTTTAAAGGAATGTTCCAGATTCAAAACCACTTGAGCTCTACCAGCAGCATCTGTGGTGTGCTGTCAATAACTCAAAAACAAACAGATGCACTATGAATGTCTATGTGGAAAGAAAATCAGGAAGGGTTCAAAAAGATTGTATTTTTGTTAAAGGTGCCCTAGAATGAGTTGAAACAATATTTAAAATTGTTCTCTGATGTCTACATAGAGGGTATGTGGCTTATTTAAGGGCAAAAATTGTCCAGATACGGTTTTACATGTCCATTTACAACCATAGAAATTGTCCCTAGAATTAAATGGTCTGTTTTTGCCTTATTTGGAGGGGTCATGAATAGTAATGTGGAGTTCTGCTCTGATTGGCCGTTTCACTGCGGGTCA
The DNA here is from genome assembly GCA_018749465.1 of Paracanthobrama guichenoti. Classification (NCBI taxonomy): domain Eukaryota; kingdom Metazoa; phylum Chordata; class Actinopteri; order Cypriniformes; family Gobionidae; genus Paracanthobrama; species Paracanthobrama guichenoti. The sequence goes on along the minus strand of CM031949.1, from coordinate 10,244,717 downwards.
GCAGCCACTCACCCAATGTTGTCATGACAACCAGTACACAGCATTCACTCAGGAGGTTACTATTACTGTATTATTTCTTATCATATACCTTATAGAAGAGACGAGAGTCACATTTGTTTCTATTGAGCCTGATTTCTGAAAATGATGCGCTTGTGTGCTTATCCTGGGTACCATGACAACATGCGAGTTATAGTAAGCATAAGCACCTACTGACGGCTCGCACGCACTCACAGGAACGCTAACAACCAAGCTCAGTGTTTTGACTAAATAATATGGTTTCTTTCTTGCAAAACCTTATAGTGTGCCTTCTGAACACTCCATATATGGCGCGTGTATCCCTGTATCATTGCATGATACTTTTGTATCATTTTTGTAATGTTTTAGCCTGGTCGCTATTCACTGCTATTATAGAAGGATAGGAGGACACAGGGCATTGGAACAACAGCAGGGTGAGTAAAAGATGGCTTTATTTTCATTTCAGGGTGAACTATCCTTTACACGTTTACTCATAACTTTAGCAGTCACAACTTTGTTTTCATTGTAAAAACATTTTAACGTTAATTATTGTAATGTCACCGTATGATTTTACAATGATAGCTTCTTCACTTTGAATCACGAACTCTAAACGGCGAACTGGGTAGCGTGTAAATATGATGTTTGTACAGTACAAACTGTAGCTCTACTTAGCACTATCAGCTAACGACTATAGCTCCATTGACTCCCTGTGCAAATGCATTGATGAAGTTAACAGCTGGGTGTGCCAAAACTATCTTCAGTTAAACAGACAAAACTGAAATCACTACACTTGGAAACAAAGAAGAAATTCTCAAGGTGAGCACATATCTTGAGGCTAAAGGTCTAAAAACAAAAAATCAAGTCAGGAATCTTGGTGTGATTTTGGAGTCAGACCTGAGTTTCAGTAGTCATGTCAAAGCAATAACTAAATCAGCACTAAGCACTATCATCTGAAAAATATTGCAAGAATTAGATGCTTTGTTTCCAGGCAAGACTTTCATCACCAGTAGGGTGGACTATTGTAATGGTCCACACTACTTTCCTGTAGCTAAAACAATAAGAGCGTGGCGCTAGCAACGCCAAAGTCATGGGTTTGATTCCCAGGGAAAACAAGTAAAAGTAAAAATGTGTACCTTGAATGCAATGTAAGTCGCTTTGGATAAAAGCGTCTGCCCAACGCGTAAATGTAATGGTCTTCTCATCGGCCTTCCCAAAAAGACCATTAGACAGCTGCAGCTGAGCAGAACCAGAAAAATATTTTATATATGTTTATAAATCATTTAATGACCTAGGACCTCAATACATTGCAGATATGCTGATTAAATACAAACCCAACAGATCACTCAGATCATCAGGATCAAGTCAGTTAGAAATACCAAGGGTTCACTCAAAGCAAGGAAAGTCTGCTTTTAGCTATTATGCCAGCCGCAGCTGGAACCAGCTTCCTGAACAGATCAGATGTGCTCTAACAGTAGCCACATTCAAATCCAGACTCAAAACACATCTGTTTAGCTGTGCATTTACTGAACGAGCACTGTGCCACTGTACGTCCTACTGATTGCACCTCATATATGCATCATCTTTTTATTCTTTTTATAACTGTTTTAGTTTCCTTTGTTCATTGTTGTTTTATCTATATTCATCATCATTTTATTCTTTTTAGTTCTCTTTACAACTGTATATTTATATTTCTTGTCACCATTTCATTTTTATTTTTAATTCTTACACATGGTATTCTTATTTCTAATATGAAAAGCACTTTGAATTGCCATTGTGTATGAAATGTGCTATACAAATAAACTTGCCTTGCCTTACAGTCGAGTACTGAAGTGGATAAAATCACTACTTACTGCTTGCGGGAATATAGTTGGAATTGCCCTCTTCTCCAGTATCAGACGCTGAGCGAAGCCTGCTTGATATTGTCCCAGGTTAGAAAAACTGTCCCGTGGGGAAATGGGCCGAGCAAACTAACAACTTTGAATTAAATTGTTTCGGTATCCTGTTATAGATAAACATCAACCATGCCTGTTGACATTTTTTTTTATCTGTGGGAAGGGAATGAAAAGTCACAATGCCTGCAGAACTTCCGATTTTTCACAAAAAAAAAACTGTATGTGATTTTCATGTACTGAACTTGTTATTCAACTATGCCAAGGTAAATTCAGTTTTTCATTCTGGGGCACCTTTAAAGTGCTTACATAAATTATTCCATACAAAAATGTTATTTGATATTTAAATAAATCATCCTTTTGGCAGTTCAATGACTCAAGGACTATGAACATTTTATGCATTTAGCAGATGCTTTTATTCAAAGTGACAAGGACAAAAATTTGATCAGTATGCATTTTCCCTGAGAATCAAACCTTTGACCTCAGTTGAGTAAATTTGTGTAATTCCTGTGTATTTTTCTCCATATAAACAGTCTGTTACTGGTATCATTGCAAAATATATTGCAAAACTTACCCGGTTTACTGTCTTTACATTGTCATGACAGGAAACAATGATTGAATTTGTTGATGAAACAATGTTTTCAATAGCTTAAAGTGGCCATAGTATGCCCTTTTCAAAGTCTTGATTCTACTAGAATAGGTTTTCATGTTCAAAAAACATTATTCTTCACTGTCTGTAATGCTTTGTTTAGTTCCGGTTTCTATAAAGCACCTTCTTCTGAAAAGTGCAATGTACTCTGGTTGGCTGAACCAGTGTGTCGTAATTAGTCAACCTCTTTGATCATGTTTCAGAAATCTCAAGCCCCTTACCATAATCACAAGATTCAACACTACTAACACATGCCTTGAACGGGAATTATTTAAATGAGGAATATTGACACGCACGTTCCTAGAAGAAAACTTAAGACAACAATTGAGGTGTTTCAGGGAGTTCAGATTCAGAAACTGATAAAGTCTTATGGTTAAATGAACTTCCCAAGTTGTGACCAGGTAGTAAGAGTTCAGAAAAGAGGAATGGATGGTGGCCGGCAAACATTCCAGGTAATTAAATGAGGCCCCAAAACTGCAGTGGGCAACAAGTATCACCTTCATGAAATGCCTGAATCGATTTACCTTTTCTGCTGTTGACTGTTACTCAATTTAAAATAAATAAGCTATACCTACTTTTTCTCCGTAGCACAAAATCAATGCTATCAAGAGATGTTATTCTGTTCTGTACGGGTCCTGTTTCAAAACCTTGTGTGCTGTCTATGTAGACTGCATTTTAATACATAATGGTTGTGCCGACACTACAAACCTGTTTCAAAACAACACCTGTATTATTATAAGATCACTTCTTCCAGTCAAAATTTACATTTCATGTATTCTTAACAGAGAACATTTTCCCATCAGTGCGAGATGTAAATATTTATTATAAATATGATAAATATAAATATTTGAATGCTTTTTATGGTTGATACTCTAACTCTTCATATATCTCTCATTGGTAAGTTAGTGACATGCTAACTTTGAACTCTGTTGGAACTGTTTGGTCTTTATTTTGAGGACCAAAATGGTCTCTTATGCTCATGGTCTGGTGCTCATGAAGCCTCAGTAGGTAGCAAGAAGCTCACTAGGTTTTGGATCGGATCCCATTCTCCAGTGGTCCTATCTGAGATTGGAATCTAATATACTTTGTGGTTTTCCTTTTTTTTTCTGATGAAGTTTGAGTCACAGCACTTTTTCCATGACAGTCCTGTGTGTGATTGTGCAATACCTTTTATAGTCGACTGTGATTCAGCAGATATTCCAGTGAGCTGCCTGTTTCGTTTGACCCACTGCTCCCGATATTCCTCCTCCAGTGGCCCGTTTCACACACAAGGAATGTTATTTTAAAGGTGTGTGTGTTGAATGAGCAGGTTTAGTGGTTTTGCTTGAGAAACTGAGAGGAGTTCTTGTCTGTACTTGAATATCTGTGGTTTTCGAACCAAGTAAACCGGGCTAATTTAAATACATTTATTTTCTTTCTCAACATTTGGCTAAAACCAACACAGTAATACCATCCTGAGGATAAAATGTCTTTGTGTCATTAATAAGGTTAATAAAGTGCTGATTTTCTGAAATTAAAAATCAGTTCTGTTATTTGTAAGACTTGTTTAATAAAGAAATAAGAAGCCATGAGAAGCCATGTATTACAGTGATTTTACCATGATGCATGACACAAAATTAAGTTCCATATTTATTATTTTTTTATATTATTTATAGTGTGGCTACTTTATTAGGTACAGCTGTTCAACTGCTGGTTAACGCAAATATCTAATCAGCCAATCACATGACAGCAATTCAATGCATGTAGACATGTAGGTCAAGATGATCTGCTGACAATCAAACTAAGCATCAGAATGCTTTGACTTTGAACGTGGCAGGGTTGTTGGTGCCAGATGGGTTGGTCTACTGGGATTTTCAAGAACCATCTCTAGGGTTTACAGAGAATGGTCAGAAAAAGAGAAAATATCCAGTGAGTGGCAGTTCTGTGGGCGAAAATGTCTTGTTGATGCCAGAGGTCAGTGGAGAATGGCTTTGAGCTGATAGAAAGGCAACAGTAAATCAAATAACCACTCGCCATACCCGAGGTCTGCAGAAGAGCATCTCTGAACACACAACACATCGAGCTTTGAAGCAGATGGGCTACAGCAGCAGAAGACCACACCGGGCGACACTCCAGTCAGCTAAGAACAGGAAACTGATACAATTTCGCATGGGCTCAACAAAACTGGACAATAGAAGATTGAAAAAAATCTGGTCTGACGAGTCTTGATTTTCTGCTGCGACATTCAGAAGGTAGGGTCAGAATTTTCTGTGAGTCATGAGCCAGAATCAAATATTCAGACATACTATGGTATGTATATGTGTGTGTGTATGTATGTATGTATGTATATATGTATGTATGTATGTATATGTATATATGTATATATGTATGTATGTATGTATGTACACTCACCTAAAGGATTATTAGGAACACCATACTAATACTGTGTTTGACCCCCTTTTGCCTTCAGAACTGCCTTAATTCTAGGTGGCATTGATTCAACAAGGTGCTGAAAGCATTCTTTAGAAATGTTGGCCCATATTGATAGGATAGCATCTTGCAGTTGATGGAGATTTGTGGGATGCACATCCAGGGCACGAAGCTCCCGTTCCACCACATCCCAAAGATGCTCTATTGGGTTGAGATCTGTTGACTGTGGGTGCCATTTTAGTATAGTGAACTCATTGTCATGTTCAAGAAACCAATTTGAAATTATTTGAGCTTTGTGACATGGTGCATTATCCTGTTGGAAGTAGCCATCAGAGAATGGGTACATGGTGGTCATAAAGGGATGGACATGGTCAGAAACAATGCTCAGGTAGGCCGTGGCATTTAAACGATGCCCAATTGGCACTAAGGGGCCTAAAGTGTGCCAAGAAAACATCCCCCACACCATTACACCACCACCACCAGCCTGCACAGTGGTAACAAGGCATGATGGATCCATTTTCTCATTCTGTTTACAGCAAATTCTGACTCTACCATCTGAATGTCTCAACAGAAATCGAGACTCATCAGACCAGGCAACATTTTTCCAGTCTTCAACTGTCCAATTTTGGTGAGCTCGTGCAAATTGTAGCCTCTTTTTCCTATTTGTAGTGGAGATGAGTGGTACCCAGTGGGGTCTTCTGCTGTTGTAGCCCATCCGCCTCAAGGTTGTGCGTGTTGTGGCTTCACAAATGCTTTGCTGCATACCTCGGTTGTAACGAGTGGTTATTTCAGTCAAAGTTGCTCTTCTATCAGCTTGAATCAGTCGGCCCATTCTCCTCTGACCTCTAGCATCAACAAGGCATTTTCCCTTTTCACACCATTCTTTGTAAACCCTAGAAATGGTTGTGCGTGAAAATCCCAGTAACTGAGCAGATTGTGAAATACTCAGACCGGCCCGTCTGGCACCAACAACCATGCCACGCTCAAAATTGCTTAAATCACCTTTCTTTCCCATTCTGACATTCAGTTTGGAGTTCAGGAGATTGTCTTGACCAGGACCACACCCCTAAATGCATTGAAGCAACTGGCATGTGATTGGTTGATTAGATAATTGCATTAATGAGAAATTGAACAGGTGTTCCTAATAATCCTTTAGGTGAGTGTATGTATGTATATATGTATGTATGTATGTATGTATGTATGTATGTATGTATGCTCAGTTACTGGGATTTTCACGCACAGTCATTTCTAGGGTTTACAAAGAATGGTGTGAAAAGGGAAAAACATCGAGTATGTGGCAGTCCTGTGGGCGAAAATGCCTTGTTGATGCTAGAGGTCAGAGGAGAATGAGCCGACTGATTCAAGCTGATAGAAGAGCAACTTTGACTGAAATAACCACTTCTTACAACCGAGGTATGCAGCAAAGCATTTGTGAAGCCACAACATGCACAACCTTGAGGCGGATGGGCTGCAACAGCAGAAGACCCCACCGGGTACCACTCATCTCCACTACAAATAGGAAAAAGAGGCTACAATTTGCACGTGCTCACCAAAATTGGACAGTTGAAGACTGGAAAAATGTTGCCTGTTCTGATGAGTCTCGATTTCCGTTGAGACATTCAGATGGTAGAGTCAGAATTTGGCATAAAACAGAATGAGAACATGGATCCATCATGCCTTGTTACCACTGTGCAGGCTGGTGGTGGTGGTGTAATGGTGTGGGGGATGTTTTCTTGGCACACTTTAGGCCCCTTAGTGCCAATTGGGCATCGTTTAAATGCCACGGCTTACCTGAGCATTGTTTCTGACCATGTCCATCCCTTTATGACCACCATGTACCCATTCTCTGATGGTTACTTCCAGCAGGATAATGCACCATGTCACAAAGCTCGAATCATTTCAAACTGGTTTCTTGAACATGACAATGAGTTCACTCTACTAAAATGGCCCCCACAGTCACCAGATCTCAACCCAATAGAGCATCTTTGGGATGTGGTGGAACGGTGTATAATATGTATATATGTATATGTGTATATATGTGTATATATGTATATGTATGTATATGTGTATGTATATGTGTATATATATGTATATGTGTTTATGTATGTGTATATATGTTTGTAATTGTGATCACTTTTGTGCAATTAATTGTACAATACATTCATTTATGCTTAATTTTGCTTGTTAAAGAGTCTCATAGTATTCTTTCTAGGAACATCCTGCTGTTTAAAGAGCTAATAAGCTTTCGATTTCATGGAACAAACTCCTGCTGTGTAAATAAGTTTGTGTTTTGCATAGCAAAACGTTGTGTTTATTGATATGTAAGATGGGAACAAACATGCCAGGACCAAAACTGAATGCCATCTTTGTTAGGTTGCCATTTCCAACAGACCTTAAATAAAGCATTTTGCATGAATCTGAATTTGCAATATTATGTTGTTCATTTTCTGGTCCTGAAGGGTGGATCTGCTGACCAATGTGAAACTCAATGTTCTGGCTTAATGTGCTTTAGATCTGATCTCACAAGCCAAAGGATGAAACCAGATTAATGATCATGGCTGGATCTTGTTAAGTTTCGGTTGAACAGCATGCAATTGGTTTTAACGTGAAACAGTGCTGTGTCATCACCTGGCTTTTAAAAAGACCAAATATTAACCAGCCATGAATTTTTCCTGGCATGTTGCTGCCAGTCTTTGGCAAGAATCTCTCTGGCTTGACTTTACTGTACAGATTGCTGCTATGAGGTGGATGTGTTCAGAAGAACAACGTAACGGCTAAATTACTAGTTTCTGAAGTCCTTTACTGACACAACTGGTTCTAATCTGTATCAAACTGAGACTTTTATTTCTTCTGTGGTTTGTGAGGATAATGTGGCCAAATGGTTCAACATCCTAGACCGATTCAGTGAATAATGACAAATGTTCCTCATACAAAACTATCATGTCTTCACTTTAAGAAATAAAAGTTCCAAAATGCAATGATGCCATAAGAACCATTTTTGGTTCCCCAAAGAACCTTTAATTTCTTACTATGGAGAACCTTTTGTGGATGAAAGGTAGGGGGCGTGTCAAAAGGTAGTGGGCGTGCCAAAAGGTCTTTACAATTGGTCGAGAAAGCTCCTTTACATTAACGTCATAATGACTTTAAGCCATAATTTTGTTTTAGCATGCCATAATTTTGTTTTGTCAAATAACTTTTTGACTTTTTATCTCATAACTGACATGCCATCATTTTGACTTGGGTCCTATTTTCAATAGAAGAGAACTCTCTTGCCTGTTTTCCACATCAGGCTGTTGTGTTGAAGTCCTCATTCATGAAGCTCTGTCGCCAGGTCACTGCAGCTCAAGAAGCCCAAACATCTGTTGACTGCAGTGTTTCGTAACGGTCTTCCCGCGCGCTGCAGTGGCCCAGCAGAAAGCGATATGGAGCAGCTCACACCAGAGCAGAGCTGTCTCTTGTTCAGCAATGAATAAGTAATAAGAGCTGCCTCTCTGTGTTTGGCCCAAACCTCAGCTGTTTCCATTAACTCTGCCATTAAAGTTCCCGTCATGTATTTGTGTGACACCTATAGTATTGTTCGATAGCAGAATGGATGATTCCTTTCGGGCACTGAAGCGTTGAACACAGGCGAATCTCTCAATCTCTCTTTCTCCTCGAGCTGGCTTTCATTAAGTGTTGCACGTTGTTCCTCAGACCCGAGATAAAATCAGTTTGGGCGACATGATGTCGGGATGTGGACAGATGCACAAGCCTCACTGCCGAGGCAAAAGTCACCATGAAATCAAAATGAACTAATCTCTCTCTCTCTCTCTCTCTCTCTCTCTGTCTCTCTCTCTCTCTCTCGCTCTAATTAAAATAATTATGTTTCATACCCTTCCCACAGATAATAATGTTGCCATTTTTATTATAAATGATTTATTCGTGCACATCATTATTATTTTAATTCATGAGCACTCAAATCTTTAATCAAAAACATTAATCTCCCCTCTCCTTCGAAATGTCATCCGCTCTCTTCATGACGTAGTCATGTGAAAAAGAAAGTATTAGGACATCATAAAAACAAAAATAAATCATCTGGTGTCTCATTTTCCAAACGGGCGTACGCACATATTTGAACTGAGAGTGCATATGCTAAAATCCATGCCAACCAATGCCAACGTTCATATTTATAAACATAGTCGATGTGGAAAACCTTGGCGCTTTTTGTGCATAGGCTATGTTCGTTCTCTGAATCGCACGTAAGCACATTTGAGACATGATCTAAGATCAAATGTAGGACGGTTTTTATGCTACATTTAATAAATGAGGCCAAAGGTCTTTAGCAGGTCATAAGGTCAATACAACCTCAGATGAACAACAAAACCTTATTCAGCTTTTCTAATTGAAACCATGGTGGATCTTTTCTAGAATCACAATAAAATAAAGTTAATAGTATATTGCTCATATTAAACTGTCAGTTTAAAAATCAGTGAATTAAGCCAGTACACAAGCAGCATCTGATTGTTTTCTCTTGCCAAACATTAAAAAGTCTACACTAAACTAAAGAAAACACTCATCACCATGATGGTGACATAACCAATAACCAAAAAAAAAAAAAAAAAAAAAACGTTAACAATCAGCTGAACAAAAGATCTTAAATTGGGAGACGTGACCTTACTCACTTAATTGAGTTAAGTGAACTACTTTGTTTAAAAGTTGAGTAAACTCAAAAAAGCTGTGCAAGTTGCCTTACAATTTTAAGTTATGTCAACTTTTTTTTTTTTTTTTTTTTTTTTTTTTTTTTTACAGTGTTCTAACTTTATTCTAAACTGCATTCGTAGCATGTGCATGATTTATTAATAATGATGCATTTCAACTTACATTTATACAGGTTAAAAGTAATCTTGGTTTTTCAAAGCAGTGGTTTTGGTAATGCAGAAGGTTGCACAACTGTTTTCTGATTAATGCTGCGTAATATTCCTTGTAATTTTTTATGTTTTTTGTCAAAGTGAAGTTCTGGTGAAATATGGCGTTATCTCTTAACGCAGATAAGTCACTTCTCTTTTTCAGGACCTAAACAGCCATTGAATTCAAAGTTTTTCAACTTAAAAACTAAAAAGCAGAACTGAGTTAAAAGAATGAGGCTATTCCAAACTACATGACCGTACTTTGACATTCAGAGTTAATCTGAGTGGAGATCATGCACCTCAAGTTATCACTTTAATCATTTTATCATGCTCTGTTTTCAAAGACAACAAAAACATTTGAAAAGCAACACGCCAACAAGACAAGCATGAACACATTCTGATGCTGGTTTTGGGGAGGGTGATTAGCATCCATGGGGCAGCCTGTCCGCGTGCCAGCCAAACTTCCCCCAC